>JAXCMG010000018.1:3248588-3298135 GCA_034642415.1 Podarcis siculus | reverse complement strand
AATAATAATAATAATAATAATAATAATAATAATAATAATAATAATAAATTATTTGTACCCCACCCATCTGGCTGGGTTTCCCCAGCCACTCTGGGCGGCTTCCAACAAAGACCAAAAATACACTAAAATGTCACACATTAAAAAATGAAACAGTATTTAAAGAGCTCCTCTGGCAATGGCCTGAATGTGCCTCAGAGGTAGCACATCTCTCATGCCGGGGTGGGGGAACCTCAGGTCTGAATGCGGCCCTCTGTGGCTCTCTGTCCGGCCCTTGGGACACTCTCCAGGCCCCGCCCCAAGCCCCGCCCCTTCCCAATATGGTTCTGCAGGACGGCCAATAGGAATGGGTGTGTAGAAACCCCTTGCACCTGTTCTTTCACCCTCTCTCTCTCTCTCTGGCCCTTCCCATCACTATCACACAGCCCCCAGAAGGTCGCTTGTGAGAATATGTAGCTTTCAGATGGGAGAAGAGGGTTCTCTGCCCCTGAGCTTAGGGGACGCTGCCACTTTAAGGATGAACCCTTCCTGGGAAAGAGAGCTCCGCCCACTGCCAGAGTGACAGGGACAGTCTTAAAGAGACATACACACCGGTGCAGAGGAGCCCCGTGATACAGGACAGTTTGGCTTGCTGGACGTCACCGGCCCCCAGGGCGTTCCCCACTCGGACGCTGGAGGCAACGCTCATTCCTTGCGGTAGCTGGTGGGGCGACAGGAGAGGGGATTAACCAAGGGGGCAAAATATTCTGCAGTCAAAGGGAGTGAGGAGCGAAAGCAGCAGCCCCTTCAAGGCTAAAAAAAAGTACAGTGGTGCCCCGCAAGACGAACGCCTCGGAAGACGAAAAACTCGCTAGACGAAAGAGTTTTTCGTTTTCTTAGGCGCTTCGCAAGATGCATTTCCCTATGGGCTTGCAAGCTCCGGGGATAGCGGGGAAGCGCAGCGCGCCTTCCCCTCTGTCCCCGGACCTGTTCTGAAGGCTGGCGGCGGGAAGAAGATCGCTTCTCCCCACCGCCAGTCCCGCAAGCTCCGGGGACAGCGGGGAAGCGCAGCGCATCTTCCCCGCTGTCCCTAGACCTGGTCTGAAGGCGGTCTCCATAGGAATGCATTAATTGATTTTCAATGCATTTCTATGGGAAACCATGCTTCGCAAGACAAAAAACTCGCAAGAAGAAAAAACTCGCGGAACGAATTAATTTCGTCTTGCGAGGCACCACTGTACAGTGGATGCTTGGGTTGCGAACGTGATCCGTCCGGGATGCACGTTCGCAACCCACAGAGTTTGCAACACAGCGCATCTGTGCAGGTTGTGATTTGGCGCTTCTGCACATGCACAAAGTGTGATTTGGCGCTTCTGCACATGCGCGGCTGCCGAAACCCGGAAGTACTGTAACCCATTCTGGTACTTCCGGGTTTCAGCAGGTCCGTAATCCGAAAAAACGCAACCTGAAGCGGCTGTAACCTGAGGTATGACTGTATTTGGAGAGTTTCTTTTTTGAAGTTGTGTGTTGGGGGTGTGTGGAGAGAAAGAAGATGGCCCCAACAGTGCAATTCTAGGGACATTTACTCAAAAGTGTGTGGTGATGCTTATTCAGTAAGCACATTTATTTAGTTTCGTAAAATTTATATGCCTCTGAATTGTAAAACGGAACGCAAAACCACACACACACACAAACCACAAGGCGGTTTACAAAAACATCGAAGCAATGAAATTTTCAGCAACCGATCCCTCCTCCCAGTTAAAAACAGCTATTTAACAGCTTCAAAAATAAGTAAAATCAACAAAAATCTTTTTTTTAAAAAAACACACAACCAGATTAAAACACAGGTCACTATTCTACAGGACTGGACAGGCTTGCCTAAAATAATGTTTGGAGGAGGCACCAAAATGTGTATGGTGAAAGAAGCTGTCTGATGTCTACAGGCAGGGAGTTCCTGATGTCTACAGGCAGGGAGATGCCACACTAAAAGAACGATCTCTTAAAAGTTTAAAATGAGTGTAGCTGTGCCAGTTCTACAGATCGAAGGGCATATAGGGAGTAAAGCATTCCCACAAGTAAACTGGTCCCAAGCTGTTAAGGGTTTTATATACCAATAGTATTTGTTTTCATTTTAATTACGTATTTTGTGCTTTTTACCGTATTTTTCGCTCTATAGGACAAACTTTTTCCCCTCCAAAAATTAAGGGGAAATGTGTGCGCGTCCTATGGAGCGAATGCAGGCTCCCTGGCTTCAGCGATAGCAACGCGAAGCCTCCAAAGCCTGCGCTCCGGAGGCTTCGCTTTGCTTTCACTGAAGCCAGGAGAGTCTGGTCTTTGAGGCTGGCGGTGGGGGGAAGCACTGCTTTCCCCCACCGCCAGCCGCACAGGTTCGGGGGGCAGCAGAAGGGTTGAAAAGCCCGCAGGAGCTGTGCGCTCTTTAAAGGGTGCGCGGCTCCTGTGGGCTTTTGCGGGAGATGGGGGAATTCCCCCACCTCCCGCAATAGCAGGGAGAAGGTCTGAGAGAAGCGCACAGGCTGCGTGCAGCCTGTCCGCTGCTCCCAGAGCGGGGGGGGGGGGATCATATTTTTTTCACTGATTTCCCTCTCTGAAAACTAGGTGCACCCTATGGTCAGGTGCGCCCTATAGAGCGAAAAATACAGTACAGTGGTGCCTCGCAAGACGAAATTAATCCGTTCCACGAGTCTCTTCCTCTTGCGGTTTTTTCGTCTTGCGAAGCACGGCTATTAACGGCTTAGCGGCTTAGCGGCTATTAACGGCTTAGCAGCTTAGCGGCTATTAACGGCTTAGCGGCTTTAAGAAAAAGGAAACAAACTTGCAAGAACTCGCAAGACGTTTTCGTCTTACAAAGCAAGCCCATAGGGAAATTCGTTTTGCAGAACGACTCAAAAAATGGAAAACTCTTTCGTCTTGCGAGGCATTCGTCTTGCGAGGTACCACTGTAAATTGTAATTTTATTTTGTGAACCACCCTGAGATCTACGGGTATCAGGCGGTATACAAATTTCATTAACAACAGTAACAACTTGAATTTGGCCTGGCGATGAATCAGTGCAGATCTCTGATTGGGGTGATTCATGCTAAAAAAAAGGCTGCAAAATAGTGTTACAACGTATAAAAGCCCAAGTTGTGCAAACCACTAAGGTATAACAAATACCTGCAATGAGAATTCAGAATAAAAGGGTGTCACTGGAACAACAGGGGCAGTTTTTATAAAAAAAGGGAGACTCAAGTGAAGAGATAACGGCACGGTGAGTTCTAGCCGAAAATGGCTCACTCAGTGCAAGGAAATTCAATTCCTCACCAGATATGCGACCGTGGCCAGTTCATAGATGATGGACTGAGCGCCCAATTCAACCACGCTGATCATGCCTTGGGGAGGACAGAGGAAGAAAAGGAGACACAGAGGAATTATGGAGGAGAACTGAAAGCAGGTGAGTCATCAGAGGCCAAAAAGGAGGAGGCGGGAGATGCTGGTCTTTAGACTTAATGGCAGACGTGTGAATGGGTAGGAGGTGCTGGCCTGGTCCAATTGGACACAGCTCACTCTCTGCACCAGCAAGAATGAATGAATGAATGAATGAATGAATGAATGAATCTTTATTTGCATCAGCCATCGGCCATAGCAGTAAAACAACAATACGATATACAAAGCACAGAAATAAAAAGTTAATTATATAAAATACATTTTTGGGTTTTGAATCAATAGTCAAATAGCGGATCTTATTCTGACTGCCCCAGCTAAAAACCTTGTGGCCTTTGCTGTCACCTGCTCATCTTGATCTGCCAAGAGAAAGGACACTGGGGCAGTGGTTGGGCGACCAGGAATGGACAGTAAAAGAGGGATGATAATCTCCTTCCTCAAGTCTCTATAAGGAGTGCAAGACAGAAGGGCATGCGCCACCGATTCGGTACTGCCATCTCCACAGGGGCATAAGCGTTTTTCGTGTGGAATCTGTTGGAATCGTCCCCAAGTCCAGCCGAGGGCAATACATTCAATCTTGCGAGAGTAAAAGCACATCTATATTTTAGAATTGCTAGGTTATGCAGATAGGGTGCCAGAGTGTCAAACTGGGAAGGTGGAAAATAGTCATGCCATGGGCAAAATTTCTTTATTGTGGTCAAGTTGTTCTGACGCTCGGTATCATTTAAAGGTAAAGGTAAAGGGACCCCTGACCATTAGGTCCAGTTGTGACCGACTCTGGGGTTGCGGTGCTCATCTCGCTTTATTGGCCGACGGAGCCTCCGTACAGCTTCCGGGTCATGTGGCCAGCATGACTAAGCCGCTTCTGGCGAACCAGAGCAGCGCACGGAAACGCCGTTTACCTTCCTCCGGAGTGGTACCTATTTATCTACTTGCACTTTGACGTGCTTTCGAACTGCTAGGTTGGCAGGAGCTGGGACCGAGCAACGGGAGCTCACCCTGTCGCAGGGATTCGAACCGCCGACCTTCTGATCGGCAAGTCCTAGGCTCAGTGGTTTAACCCACAGCGCCACCTGCGTCCCTCTTCGGTATCATTTAGGCGCTGACAAATTAGACTGCTTGCTTTATTAAAACCCAAAGCGAGTAGCTGTTGTGGTGATAAACCACAAGAGTGAAGCTTTGGATAGACAATTTTAGACTTGTGACAATCTTGTAGCGCATGGGATATTACACGAGGGGGATTTGAGTTTAGGAGAAGCCAATAGTTAACTGTCCTGCGCCAGATCCGTAATTCTACCGAGGGAAGATTAGCCTCTGGGCGCAATGATGCATTTGGGGCACCAGCAAGACTTGAGGGAACAGGGAGCCCGATCTGTTCTGCTCTGCAGTGCCGCCGCTGGTCGTGGCGAGAAAGGGGTACTGCGGTTTGTTGACTTGGAAGGGTACGAAGCAGGGGAATGGAGACGCAGGACAGGGAAGCAGACAGAGACACGGCCTTAGCCTCACCTGCCAGGAAGCTGCCGATCTCAAATGTCCACCACTCGATGCAGATCATCAGCATGCTGGGGAGAGCCAGGCGGACGAAGGAGCCCCACTCCTGCAAGCAGTCAAGCGTCCAGCCTGCAAGAACCAGCAGAAAGAGGCTTCCAAATTCCAGAAGCTTTGATTGGCTGCGCGTCACGTGACCCACCCTGACCTATCACTGCAAAGGGGCTCCCTTAAAAGGCTTTTCCCCCACCGCAGTCGCCCGCAAACTGCACAGGGCATTGCCAGGGGGGTTTCGCTCTCCCCTCCTTCCACACCCCAGGTTAACGCCTCGCAGAAAGCCCAGGGGTGGGTGTCACAGTTATAGTGCTGGACTAGGGACCTCGGAGGCCACAGTTCAAAACCCCCCTCAGCCACCGGGTGATCCTTGGGCTGGCTGCTAGCCTACCTCACAGGGTCATTGAGAGGATATAAAACAGGGGGAAGCCAGCATGGCCTTCTTTGAGCTCCTTGGAGGAATGGTGGTATATAACTTTTAATAAAAAGCAATTGATAATAATAATAATAATAATAGTAGTAATAATTATACCTCCCCATGTCTCCTTGTGTATCTTCTTCCACCACACATACAGGAAGAGGAGGAGGGCCTGCAAGTTCTGAGACAGCGTGTTGGCCCATGCAGAGCCCCTGTGAAACAGCGGGGGGAAATAGAAGCAAGTTAGGAGGAAGGAATAACCGAGAGAACGTCAGGCTCAGTTTTTCTTTAGGCTGGTGGTCCTATTAACACGTTGCCATGTGGTTTTATGAGTGGGTGGCGGGGCTGGCAGCAGATTTCTTTGCAATCATGAGAACTAGAAACTTAGCTTTCATTTAAAAAAAAATTGGGGAGGAGATAGTAATAATAATAATAATAATAATAATAATAATAATAATAATAATAATAATAATAATAATAATTTTTATTTATACCCCGCCCTCCCTGGCCAAAACCAGGCTCAGAGCAGCTAACATCAAATATATAACATATCACCATAAAATCAAGCAATCAATTAAAATACAACCTAAAATCAAATCAAATTCAAAGTGAAATCCAATCAGATGGCAACCCGCAAATTAGGGATGAGGACCTTAAATGCACACAGATATGTGTTTCTGGGCCGTAACGCAGCAGTTAAAACACTCACACTGCCCCCGGTTGTCTAGCATTGAAATAAGCCAGTGTGTCATAGAATCATAGAATTGTAGCGTGGGAAGGCACCCCAAAGGACATCTAGTCTGACCCCATCCACACCAAAATGCCTCACAGACTGGATATCAAAGAAGGAGGGCGTCAACAGCCTGTTGCTTCCCCTGTTGCAGAGGCAAGGGTGGGAAATGCCCATTTTGGGGGTCGCAGCCCCGTGATATCCTGTGGGGCGCGGGGTCACCACGAGCAAAACTTTCCCCAGTGATCTTACAGGTCTACGCAGGGACAAACCGGATCCCAAGCTGTCCAGGAATTTCTGTGTTAGCAACAAGACCTGAACCCAGAACCCAGAACTTACACCACTCCCAGCCCAAAGGAGTAAAGGAAGACGGTGTTCATGATCACGTTCAGGATATTGGCCACGACGCCCGTGATCACCTGGGGCAGGAGGATAGCCTGGGATCCGGGGGGGGAAGAAAGAGGGAAAATTAATCACACCTCCTAAACCAGCCAGCCAGCCCGTTCTGATACCCAGGTAAGGGTCCCAGTTTGCATCTCCCCACCTCCCTCAACCTCCAAACTCCGGAGGAATTGCCCTCAGGCATGGATCCCTTTGGGCAAAGGTTGACAAAAGATTTGGAAAGTCTCTCCAGCATCTCTCTCTGCCCCAGCCCCCCCCAGCAGTCTTTTAAGGGTTCAAAATGTGCTTGACTGTGTTAGGCTGCTAAGAATAAATCAAACAAGAAGCTGGGAAAGGGCCTCTGAGCTGGCTGGCGCCTGATCCCCCCACCCTACCCTACCCCATGCAAAAACACATTTAATAATAATAATTTATTTAAACCCTGCCCTCCCCAGCCAAGACCGGGCTCAGGGCGGCTAACACCAGGTATAAAACAATCGATTAAAATACAACTTAAAAACAAGATTAAAATACAACATTAAAATGCAGCCTCGTTTCAGCAGAAACTTGAATCAAAAACTTTTTTGGGGATGAAAACGTCAAATCTTCACCAAGGCCAACTACCCAGACTGTCCGAAATGCCAAAGGAAATGTTTGCACAACCCCCTTGGCGCAGCGATGACCCCCCCAACCTCCCTCTAAGCGGGCAAATGGGTCCTTACCTGGCTTTGCAAGTAGCGGGTTTGTAGTTGATAGATGAAAGCTGCCTGGAAAGGGTGGGGGGAAATAAACCACAGAACCGTGTTGGATTAGATTTCTTTCAGCGGCAGCTTGCCTCGAGCAACTGGGCCCCAAAGAGTCCTTTGTCCTTGCCCCAGATGATTCCCAGCCTTCCCAGTTAATTCCCAGTTTAGACTGGGATGCCACAGAGCATGTCGGCGGATTAGCAGGTCATGACATTGTCAGAAGAGCCCAGGGGGACCTCTCTCGCCTCCTGTTCTCTAGGAGGCCAAACAAATACCCCAGTCGGAAGCCCCTACGCAGGATTCGAACTCTCCACCCTCTTGCAATTGCCGGCTGCTGCCTCTGACCGCAGAGGCGAACCATAGCCATTGTGGCTAGTACCCATCGAGAAGCATTGCCCTCCCTGGATTTGCCTGCTTCCAAATAGCCATGACAGGTGGTTAAACCACAGAGCCTAGGGCTTGCTGATCAGAAGGTCGGCGGTTCGAATCCCCGTGATGGGGTGAGCTCCCATTGCTCGGTCCCTGCTCCTGCCAACCTAGCAGTTCAAAAGCACGTCAAAGTGCAAGTAGATAAATAGGTACCACTCCGGCAGGAAGGTAAACGGCATTTCCATGCGCTGCTCTGGTTTGCCAGGAGCGGCTTAGTCCTGCTGGCCACATGACCAGGAGCTGTACGCTGGCTCCCTCGGCCAATAAAGCGAGATGAGCGCCGCAACCCCAGAGTCGGCCACAACTGGACCTAATGGTCAGGGGTCCCTTTACCTTTAAATAGCCATGACCCGCAAACCTCAAAATCCTGCCGTGCATTTTGACTTGCTTTCGGAAGCTGCCCAGAACTATATGGGAAAATGCCGGGGTGTGAATCTGTTTCTAAATGAAGGACTAACACCCGAGTCCCACCTCTGAGACACAGATTGGTTCCCGAAGCGAATTTAAGGCGCTTCTGAAATTGCAATTGTTTTAATTGCAAGTGTAAACGGGAACAAGGAATCTGGGGTGGGGGGTGCAGAGAGCAGAGAGGAAAGAAGGGGAGGGTTTTTTTATTTTTTAAAGAAACAACACTTACTGGGAGTGCTGGAATAAATATCATCACGTAAACCTGAGTCAACCTGAAAGACATCGACAGAAATGTTATTCTTCTTCCCAGGCACAGCGGATAGGAACTTAATGGGTTCATTGGTTGCATCGGAAGCTCACAGGTCTAGGAGAATCCAAAGCAGGGATTCAACCCTGCAGAGATAGACTGCTCCCAGATCTGTAGGCTCCAGTTCATGCCATTATTCATCCATCTATCATTCCCTTTATAGTTCACCTTGTCCTCCAAGGAGCTTGAAGTGGTGTACATGGTTCTTCTCTCCCCCCCCCCCTTTTAGTCTCACAACAACCCTATAGGTTAGGTTTATAGCAGGCTTCTTCAACCTCGGCCCTCCAGGTGTTTTTGGCCTACAACTCCCATGATCCCTAGCTAGCAAGACCAGCGGTCAGGGATGATGGGAATTGTAGTCTCAAAACAGCTGGAGGGCCGAGGCTGAGGAAGCCTGGTTTATAGCTAAAACAAAACCAATCTTCTAACTTTCAACATGTTGAAATATACATTTTTTTAAAAACCAGAAGCATTTTTACTTGGTACTATAGGTCAGGACATTAATAGGCAAGATGTCAAACTGTTTTTATATGCAACAACTGCGGCAAGAGTATTGTTAGCCCAGAAATGGAAACAGGAAGAAATTCTGACGAAAGAAGAATGGCAGACAAAATTAATGGATTATGCAGAACTGGACAAAATGACAGGAAGGATTCGAAACCTGGGGGACCAGAGATTTACAGAAGATTGGAAGAAGTAGATGAATTATTTGAAGAGCAACTGTAATCAACAAATTACGCTAGTAGGACTACAAGAAGTTTTGTAAGGGGAAATATATGAAGTGTTACAAAGTAGAAAAAGATAGAGATATTGGTTATGAGTTTGAAATGTAATAAGGAAGATAAGAAATGCATACTGAGAGATTAGATTGGAAAATTTTCAGGCGGGATTGATGGAAGTCAAAAATTTGAATAAGATGTAAAAGTAAGTTTAATTACTGTTGAAAATGATATGTTAAAAAATTATAATAAAAAAACAAAACAAAAAACCCAAACCAATCTTCAGGTTTTTTTGCGACCAGGAGAGGTTATGAAAATGTTTGGGGGTTTTTAATCAGGTGTTTCTGCCCACCTGAAGGAAGGTTTGAGGTCCTGAAGATGTCTCTTGAGAAAGAGAGGGGGGGGGAGGGAGTTCTCAAAGCCCAGGAAGGGGAGCAGAGATTTAAGCCCCGCATGTGAGAACAGAAGGGAGTGCAGAATTGTGTGTGTCCTGCAAAGCGAATTACTCAAAAGCACAAACCGGCTACAAACTGGGAATCAGCTCTTTTTAAGTTCCTAGTCCTTAAGACACAAAGACCAAACCTGTGCAGAAGCACCTGATTTTAAAAACCCCAAAAGATTCTGGGAAAGATGAATTTTTCAGATTGATGGGAGGCTGACACTTTGCCCAGCTTCCTTCCAGATTCTCAGGACAGCTAGAAGAGGTTAAATCAAGCTCCTGAACAGTACAGGTGTGAGCATCCTTGCTCAAAAGTAGGTTGCTCTGAGCAGGACTAGCGCTCTAGCAAGTGTTAAGGACCGCAGCCCTTGGGCCTTGCACAGTGGCACAGTTTTGATTCAGAACCTGTGCTTTATAATAATAATAATTTATTACTTATACCCCTCCCATCTGGCCGGGTCTCCCCAGCCACTCTGGGCAGCTCCCAACAGAACATTAAAAACGCGATAAAACATCAAACATTAAAAACTTCCCTAAACAGGGCTGCCTTCAGATGTCTTCTAAAAGTCAGATAGTTGTTTATTTCCTTGACATCTGACGGGAGGGCGTTCCACAGGGCGGGCGCCACCACCGAGAAGGCCCTCTGCCTGGTTCCTTGGTTCATTTCTCGCAGGGAGGGAACCACCAGAACCTCAGTGTCTGGGCTGAACGATGGGGGTGGAGACGCTCCTTCAGGTATACAGGACTGAGGCCGTTTAGGGCTTTCAAGGTCAGCACCAACACTTTGAATTGTGCTCAGAAACGTCCTGAGAGCCAATGTAGGACCAGTGTTATGTGGTCTCTGCGGCCGCTCCCAGTCACCAGTCCTGCTGCCGCATTCTGGATTAATTGCAGTTTCCGAGTCACCTTCAAAGGTAGCCCCACGTAGAGCGCATTGCAGTAGTCCAAGCGGGAGATAACCAGAGCAAAGGAGCCTTAGCAGGGGAGTTTTCCAGCTTTGCTTGCCACTCACGTAAATGCTGGAAAACGTTAAGGAGTAGGAGCTTGGAACCGATTTGGAAAACAGTGTCAGGAGACGGGAAGAGGGAAGAGGTTTGAGGAAATGCTGCGAAGGGTGGATCACAGCTCCCCACTCCCCACCCCACCCTGAGATGTTTGCTGTAAAGGTGTGTGTGCATTTCATAGCTGTCAAGTGCCCCTTATTTGAAGGGACAGTCCCTTATTCCAGCGCCATGTCCCGCTGCTGTCCCTTATTGATGGATGTCCCTTAAATGTCCCTTAAATTTCAAAAGAAGCAGCTCCTCTCCCTCCCTCCCTGCCGGCCAGGGAGGAGGGAGGCTCCAACTGTGTTGCTTGGCTGTGTTGCTCACCCAATAAGAAGTCTAAGAACGACTGGGGGGTGGAGCTTGCATGCCTTGTGTGTGGCTAGTTAATGCAAGCTGAGGGGTTTTTTGAATGCTGGACGCCATTTTGTTGCACATGCTGCTGCAAACTTTGCAGTGCAAAGCCAGGCAGGGAGCCATCTTAAGTTGAGGCTGCATAGGCCTTGTGGTGCATGTGATTCAGATTCTATTCAGTTGAACCTCTGGTTACAAAGTTGGTTGGACAGTGTTCTCGGAGCTACCAGCATGAGTTTGACCAGACTGCAGGAGGACAGGAAGACTGGAGTGCCTGGAACAGGTGAGGCTGCAGGTCCCTTATTTTCAAATCTGTAAGTTGACAACTATGGTGCATTTGCATGCAAGGAGCGAGAGCAACTAACCTGGAGACTTCTGGGTCCTGCCTGCAGAGAAGCAGGATCTGCTCCGTGTTGATGAAGAAGGCCCAGCAGGGGAAGCAGAAGAGGAGCAGGATGAGGATCCCCCGTTGCAGGATGGTCCCCACGCGCTTCACGTTCTTGCTCCCGTACGTCTGATTTTAAAAAAACCAGGAAAGCAAAATTTAAATTGGCCGCTGCTCCTTGCACTGCTGCAAAAAAGGTAAAGGTAAAGGGGACCCCTGACCATTAGGTCCAGTCGTGGCCAACTCTGGGGTTGCGGCGCTCATCTCGCTTTATTGGCCAAGGGAGCCGGCGTACAGCTTCCGGGTCATGTGGCCAGCATGACCAAGCCGCTTCGGGCGAACCAGAGCAGCGCACGGAAACGCCATTTACCTTCCCGCCGGAGTGGTACCTATTTATCTACTTGCACTTTGACGTGTTTTCGAACTGCTAGGTTGGCAGGAGCAGGGACCGAGCAACGGGAGCTCACCCCGTCGCAGGGATTCGAACCGCCGACCTTCTGATCGGCAAGTCCTAGGCTCTGTGGTTTAACCCACAGCACCACCCGCGTCCCTGCACCGCTGCAAAGCTTTGCCCAATTTTGGCTGTTATTCACTCAGGGGAAGGGGAGAAACTTGGGGATTAGGATGAAACCCTCCTGGCGTCCCTGATAAGAGGCAAGGTGGCCTCCTCGGGGATGTATTGCACCCCTCTCCAGGTGTGCCATGTGACATAGTGGTTAGAGCCCTTGCTTTGCAAGCAGAAGCTCCCAGGTTCAATAATAATAATTTTATGTCCCAGCCACTCTGGGCGGCTCCCAACAAAATATAAAAACACAGTAAGACATACACCCAACTTCACTGTATAATCCTTGGCATCTTGAGGGTTTTGAAAAGGATCAGCCAGGTGATGGGGGAAAGAGCCTGGGGAGCTGCTGCCAACCAGAGCAGGGAATACTGGGCTAGGTGGGTATAAGAAGTCAGACGTGGTACTGAGGAGCTCCCTATGGGGTGTTTGGACATACCTGGGACATGAGAGTGTCACAGACAGATGCCAATCCGGTGCCCACGGAAATGCCAATCACATTGATGACCTGGGAGGCAGGAGTGATGAGAGAGAAAGGAAGAGAGGGAGGGTGTCAAGGTCATGCAGAAAGTCCCGGGTTCGGACCCCAACGGCATCTCCAGCTACAGCTGGGAACACCCCCTGCCCGAAACTCAAGAGAGCTGCTGCCAGCCAGTGCAGACAACACTAGATAGGCCATTGCCCCAGCTCAGTATATATGACAGCTTCCTGGGTTCCTAACGAAATCAGCCCCCGTTATTCAGAACCATGAGGAGCTGCCACTTGACTCTTAAAGGAAAGATCAGAGTTCCAGGTTCGGCATGTCCGCCATTTCTAGGTAGGGCTGAAACCTCGGCGGGCCGCTGCTGCCAGTCAGTGCAGGCAGTCCTGAGGCAGACGACCCCTTGGCCTGACTTGGCGTCAGCAGCTTCCTGCGTTCCTCGTGAAATCAGAACCATGAGAACTGGGACCTTGGCTCTGCTTTTAGCGAGAGGCAGCCCAAGGGTCTGGCTGAGCACAAGGCAGCTCTTGCGGGGCAGGGACTCACGTACCGATACAGCGAGGGTGACGGCATCCAGCTCGACTTTGCCCAGGTGGCCGCAGAAGATGGAGCTCACCACGCTGATCAGGAAGCCCAGAAGCTGCGCCACAAACTAAGGAGGAAGGGTAAGGGGTGAGCACATCCCATCGCCAAGCACACAATTAAACTGTGGAACTCAGTCCTGCAGGAGGCGGTGGCACAGTGGTGTAGCATGGGGCGGCTGCCCGGGGCACAAAATTCTTCTTCTTTTTTTACATAATTTTTATTAAATTTTCTGTTTTACAATTTTAAATATTCATTTAAACAACCTTAAAATATCAGTCGCTTCCCTTCTTCTCGTTCGTTTAGCATAACATAAATCCCTGCGTATTTTATATTCTCAGAGGTGCAAAATTTCAGAAGGCAAAGAAGAAGAAGTGGTAATAATGAATAAAAACACAGCTCGCCCTCCCCTTCGTTGCATAAATCTGTGCCACGGTGCCCCTAGCGTCATCCAGGCCAACCCGCTACAACGTGCTAACCACCTGTAATTTTAATAATAATAATAATAATAATAATAATAATAATAATAATAATAATAGGTAAAGTAAAGGTACCCCTGCCCGTGCGGGCCAGTTTTGCCAGACTCTAGGGTTGTGCGCCCATCTCACTTAAGAGGCCGGGGGCCAGCGCTGTCCGGAGACACTTCCGGGTCACGTGGCCAGCGTGACAAAGCTGCTCTGGCGAGCCAGCACCAGCGCAGCACACGGAAACGCCGTTTACCTTCCTGCTAGAAAGCGGTCCCTATTTATCTACTTGCACTTAAGAGTGCTTTCGAACTGCTATTATTATTAATAATAATTTTTTATTTATTCCCCGCCCACCCCAGCCAAGACCGGGCTCAGGGCGGCTAACACCCGATATAAAACAAATTGATTGAAATACAACTTAAAAACAAGATTAAAATACAACATTAAAACATTAAAATACAGCCTCAATACTCCAAGCCTCAACACTCCAGTACTCTCGCTCAGAAAATCTCCCAATGTTCACATGAATAGATTAAGGAGTCGATTTGGGCGGTGGCTGGTTGCCAGGGTGCCCTCTGCAGGCTTTGGAAAGATTCCCACTTGGGTAGATCACTGAGCTGTTGCCCCTTCATCCCAGCCTATTAGCAGACTGTGCCAATGCTATCTGCCTTGCCCCGGACACTGGCAACCCATGCTGCGTCACTGAGTGGCAGCCACTAACTCAGATTCCTATAAAAGAGGCTTAGCTAAGTTTGCGGAGGATAAGTCTCTCTGTTGCCACTAGCCACGGTGGTTCTGCTCTGCTTCTGTGGAGGCAGCAGTGCTTTCAAATATGTACAAGCCACAGGCTCTCGAACCCGCGTCCTGCTCAAGGGCTTCCTATTGGGGGCATCTGCTGGACATCACTATGAGAACAGGCCGCCTCCGAGACTGAGGAACTTTCTACCATATGTGGTGGATATGCAGGAAAATGCAGGTATTCTGGGAGAGTATCCATGCAGAACTGCAAAAAATGCTAAAGATCTCTTTCAGTAAAAAACCAGAGGCCTACCTCCTGGGAATAACAGATTTGGATATTCCAAAAAAGAGGAAGGGTATCTTTTTATATGCGACAGCGGCAGCAAGAGTTTTGATCGCAGCAAAATGGAAGAGTAATGAAATCCCCTCTATACAAGATTGGATCCAAAAGCTGACAGAATATGCCAAATTAGACGGTCTATCAGAAAAAATAAAGAGTAAATCAAAACAGGAATTTGTTTGAAAATGGGAGGTTTTCAAAGAATATCTGAAAAATAAATATAGTAGTTTAAATTCTGTTGCAGCAATCGAGGAACTTCAGTAATAGTTGCAAGGTAGATATAAGAAATTAGATTTATTAAGAATAAGTTTAATTATGATAAAAGTGTGTATTGGCAATGAGTAATATGAAACTGAAATATGGAACAGACGGGAGGTTGGGTCTTTAGTGTTAAGACCAATATATGTTTTATTGTTTGCTAAGAAAATTATGTGTCTATGGTTATTCTTGTGTGTAATTTGGTATTTGTGGTTTTTTTCTTTTTTCTTGTTGTATCAATAAAAATCTTTTTTAAAAAAAGAGAGAACAGGCCACCTCCCCGCCTCCCGAACGCAAGGTCTCGGTACACGGGAACAACCCCGGGTGTTTTGTCATGCAGAGGCTAGCTTTCTACCTGCAGGGAGCCTGCAATGTCCCTCAAAAAATGGTTCCCAAAAATTTCCATTCCCCCCTTGCGGCTCGCAGAACCTCTCCCGCGTGTCTTGGCCCTGTGGAGTTTGAACTGGCTTTGGGTTCCAGGAACCGGTGCCCGATCCAAAGCGGTGTTTTCTTGTACTTGGGGAAGAGCGCCAAGAGAAGCGGAACAGGTCCCAACAAGCACAGCTTACGCGAAGCTCAGCACTACCCCAGGGCAGCGATCATTCACCCTGACAAGGATCTGGGAGGGGAAAGAGAAAATAAGCGTTTTGTTTCCTGACCGCGCGATGGCGGGGAGAGGTTTAGGACAGCAGTCCTCTAATCCTGGACATGCCCTGACACAAATATGTGGATTTTTGGGAGGGTGGGGGGGGAGTAGAGAAGAGGCAACATGCTGTTAGCTGAATGGCCCAGTCCGGAACACGTCAATAGAGAGACCCAGGAGAGGACAAGAAAAACAATATTAAAAAGTCAGATCTTTGGCTCCTGTAGCCGAAGGATCAACGTTCCTGCTATTTCCAGAGTTCAGGCGCTGTGTGGAGTTGCAAAATACTCCCCCCAATTTTAAGGTGACCCAAAAACATCTCAGTGAAGACTGGATGTGCTTGCCGATCCTTGAATGCTGATAAGACTGTTGGGAAAAGGGGAAAAGGGAGTGGAGCAGATAAGAGCATCTGTTTGAACTCAGTCCTGGGTTCGAATTTCGGCATCACCAAATAGGACTGGGGAAAACCCTGGAGAGCCGCTGCAGTGTGGACAGTACTGTGCTGGATGGACCAAAGGGTCAACTCATCACAGGGCAGCTTCCTAAGTTCTCGTGGGGGGGAGAGGCTAGAATCTGGAAGAGCAGCACTTCACGCTGCAACATTTTATCGCAGCGCACATTTGTCCTGTTCCTCCCCCCCCACAGCTAGGATTGAACCTGGGACATTTTATGCAAAGCATATGCTCAAGGAACAAGTCAGACCGTCACACACACACAAACCCTCAACCCCAGGGCATGAAAGTTTCAAAAGGTGCCATTATCTGGCAGCAAAGAACTTCCGACCCAAAGTCAGATGCTTGCAAGATGGACAATGAACAAAAGGCTATTTGGGATTGAAGGAACGGATCCCTCTCTCCCTGTTCCAGAGCGACAGGACAGCTGATCCAAACATAAGATCACACACACAGACACAAGCACTTTAAAGTTCAGCATGCACAAGTCCCCAGGTTCTTTCATTCTTTCTTTTTAAGAAAAATGTTGTGATCTGCCAAGCAAATTAAAAAATTTAAGTTTGCGTTTGTTGTACAGTGGTACCTCGGGTTACATAGCGTTCAGGTTACAGACTCCCCTAACCCAGAAATACTACCTTGAGTTAAGAACTTTGCTTCAGGATGAGAACAGAAATCGTGCAGCGGCATTAGCTAAAGTGGTGCTTCAGGTTAAGAACAGTTTCAGGTTAAGAACGGACCAATAGAACGAATTAAGTACGTAACCAGAGGTACCACTGTATATCCTTTTAGCCGAGTTAATTTCATGCGGATATATTCGCCGTGCTGGACCACACGCAAACCAACAAATCTGAATCTACGGCCCAGGGCATTTTGCAAGGTTCCTTTGCAAGATAACTAAAATAAGCAGGCCTCCCAGGATCTGAGCAAAGCTCCAGCCCCAGGGTCCTTTGCAAGCAGTGGGGGAGGCGGGGGCCATGGATCGAAGCACACACGCCTTCCAGGATCCGAACAGACAGGCCAACAAGCAGCTCCGTGCAAAACCTCAGGTCCCTGGCAAGCAATCCAAAGAAAAGCTAGTGGACAACTCAGTTCTAGGTCCTCCCTGTAAAAGTTGCAAGAGCTCTGCTGCTTTGCCAGCACAGCCAAGGGGAGCGGAAATCAAGTATCAGAACAGCCAACGCCAATATTAGATTAAGAGGCGATTTAGCAGAATAATAAAATATGGGAGTTTCAGTGTTTTTATTTCAGAAGAAAAGAAAAAGTGAGACGTCATTGTGTGGCCCAGCAAACGTATTTTAAAAAATGTTTTAAATGATTGTTGTGAGTTCTTTTTATCGATAACGTTAGCATTTTAGCTCTTTTGTAAACCGTTTTGAGGTAGGGTTTTTCTTTTCCAATCAAGCAGAATATAAATTTCAGGAAGTAGTTCCTTGGGAAGAGGGATTGAACCAATCTGGAAACGGAAGCCCCGTGAGGGAAACTGGGCTAACTCCTAATAATCCCCAGCCCCCTTAACAAACTAGAGTTGCCAGGGTCCCTTGGGGGAAGCCATGAAGCTCTAAACGGCCTTGGTCCTGTATACCTGAAGGAGCGTCTCCACCCTCATCGTTCAGCCCGGACACTGAGATCCAGCGCTGAGGGCCTTCTGCTGCTTCCCTCCCTGCGAGAAGTGAGGTTACAGGGAACCAGACAGAGGGCCTTCTTGGTGGTGGCGCCCGCCCTGTGGAACGCCCTCCCATTAAATATCAAGGAAATAAACAACTATCTTCTTTTTAAAAGACATCTGAAGGCAGCCCTGTTTAGGGAAGTTTTTCATATTTCATGCTGTATTGTTTCTAACACTCGATTGGGAGCTGCCCAGAGTGGCTGGGGAAACCCAGCCAGATGGGCGGGGTATAAATAAATTATTATTGTTGTTGTTGTTTAGTCGTTTAGTCGTGTCCGACTCTTCGTGGCCCCCTGGACCAGAGCACGCCAGGCACTCCTGTCTTCCACTGCCTCCCGCAGTTTGGTCAGACTCACGCTGGTAGCTTCGAGAACACTGTCCCACCATCTCGTCCTCTGTCGTCCCCTTCTCCTTGTGCCCTCCATCTTTCCCAACATCAGGGTCTTTTCCAGGGAGTCTTCTCTTCTCATGAGGTGGCCAAAGTCTTGGAGCCTCAGCTTCAGGATCTGTCCTTCCAGTGAGCACTCAGGGCTGATTTCCTTCAGAATGGAGAGGTTTGATCTTCTTGCAGTCCATGGGACTCTCAAGAGTCTCCTCCAGCATCAGAATTCTGTTCAGTTTCTGTTAATTGATTCTCATGAAAACTTACAGATTTTGGCTTCAGACAATTAACTCAAGGCAGTGTCAATTTACTCTTGGCAGAAAGCCCAGGTCTGCTTGACCTAGAAACTACTTACTCTGATTGGTTAACGACCAGCACTCAACTCTGTTATCTAGGGATTGCTAGCACAGTTTGTGAGGTGTGTTAGGAGTAGGAGTGCTGTGTATGGTTAAGAGAGAGAGAGAGAGAGAAAGAAAGGATTTATTTTGCTTTTATTTGTATGCAGAAACTCTGCTGGTTTTATTTTTCCCTTTTAATAAATCCTGTAAATAGTTATTCTGAGTCTAGCTGACTAGTCATTACCGCCGCAACTAGCTTCCTCGCTGTGCAGGAAAACTCTGCTACGTTTGGGCTAAAGCCAATAGGGCTATGCCTGACACTTCAAAAGTTCCATGAAATTCAAAAGCATCCATTCTTTGGCGATCAGCCTTCTTGATGGTCCAGCTCTCACTTCCCTACATCACTACTGGGAAAACCAGAGCTTTAACTATACGGACCTTTGTTGGTAAGGTGATGTCTCTACTTTTTAAGATGCTGTTGTTATTATTATTATTAAAAGCTTAACATGAGTCCAGTGTGTGACGCAGCAGCAAAAAAAGCTAATGCTATTCTTGACTGCATCAACAGAAGAAGTCTAGTGTGCAGATCAAGGGAAGGAATAGTCGGACTCTATTCTGCTTTGGTCAGACCACACCTGGAATACTGTGTCCAGTTCTGGGCGCCACAATTTAAGATGGATGTCGACAAGCTGGAAGGTTGCAGAGGAGGGCGAAAAAGATGATCAAGGGTCTGGAAACCAAGCCTGATGAGGAGTGGTTGAAGGAGTTGGATATGTTTAGCCTGGAAAAGAGGAGACTAATAGGAGATATGATAGCCATCTTCAAATATCTTAAGGGCACATGGAAGATGGAGCAAGCTTGTTTTCTCCTGCTCTGGGGGGTAGGACCTGAACCCATGGCTTCAAGTTACAAGAAAGGCGATTCCGACTAAACATCAGGAAGAACTTTCTGACAGTAAGAGCCGTTCGACAGTTGAGATTTGTGCGGGTTGGACTAGATGACCCTCGGGGTCCCTTCCAACTATATGATTCTATGAATGTGGTATGATACAGCTTTAAATGCACTGTGAAGACGGGGGCCTTACTTTTGTACTATAGGCTGCACATTTCAGCCGTGCAGAAGCCAGAGGTTTTCACACACATCTCGCCATCCAAGCAAACAAGAGGATTTTTTATTTTTTTACAGTTCAAGGACACATTCCAAACAGTTAAAGAACTCAAAAAAGGCAGAAAGTGTGGGGCATGAACCAAGGAGAACATCAAGGGCCAGAAAGAGAGAGCCAGAGGGCCGCATCCGGACCCCCAGGCCTGATATCCCCCCACCCCTAATCTAGTCTAACCTTCCCCCCTCAATCCAGTGCAGGATCTATAATGCAGGATAAACAATGTTTTCAGCTTTGCCTCGTGGTTTAATCCGGGTGGGTCTCGTCTATATTGTATTGTTCTGGTGCGAGAGGTCTTGGCAAAGGAGCCTGCCCTGAAAGGCAGATTAGAAAATCTCTTTTTTAAGAAAACAAAAGCACTTTCGGTTCCATCATGTGCCAATTTCCATGCAAAAATAAAGATTTTTAAAAAACAGCCATTCGCGTAAGGTTTCGTGCAAGAGGTCACAAGGCTGAGCCGGAAAATGAAATGTGTACTTTAGTTTTTAGCGGGTTGTAAAAAGGGCTCAGGGTGGGGTCTCTGGGCCCCAATAAACTCAGACTTTGGACCCCCCACCTCCTTCCCTTATCAACTAGGGGTGAGTCCACCTTTGGGCAAGGACAAGATAGGGTGGGTCTCTTGAGACCACAGCTGTGGGGTAGAACACCTGCTTTGCATGCAGAAGGTTCAACCTCCAGTGGCATCTCCTGGTAGGGAATGTCCCCTAGCCTAAAACTCTGGAGAGCTGCTGCCAGTCAGTGCAGACAACACTGGGTTAAATGGGCCGATGAACTGACTCAGTTTAAGGCAGTTCAACTGAAATCAGCCCTTCGTTCAGAACGATGAGGACTGGAACCTTGTTCTGTTTTCAGAGGACATAGTGCAGTTCTGTCTCTCAATTTCCTCCTTCCCCTCCTCTTCTTTCCTCTTCCCTCCCTCCTGCCTTTCCTCTATTCACCTCTCATTTCATTCTTTTCTTTTTCTCTGCCCTTCTCCCTCCCATTTTCTCATCCTTCACCCTTCTTTCACCCCACGCCTCTCATTTCATCTCCTGCGGGTTTAATCCAACGCTAGCCCTACTCACTCAGAGGAGACCCATTGAAATGAAGGGGCACGGCTAACTCACCCATTCTGACGGGGTTAAGCTTGGTCAGAGACAACCCCGTTATTTCTTTCCGTCTTTCAAATAAAAATTATACACTGCTTGATTGTGAGAGGGAGAAAATCAGAGCAGTTTGCGAAAACAACGGAACAGTGAGATTTATCAGTAAAAAAAGTTAGAAGCAATTATTTTAAAAAACAGAATTGGCGGTAAAGGGAACACTAGATTAAAAGCCATTTCAGCTCTACATATTTTTATTCCTCCCATTTCTCTCTCCCATTTTATTCTCCCCAGATCTCTCTCTGACCCGTAGCTGTCAACTTTTCCCTTTTCTTGCAACGGAATCCTATTCGGAATAAGGGAATTTGCCTTAAAAAGGGGGAAACGTTGACAGCTATGTTCTGATCTCTCATTTCTCGGTCTCTCCGCCTCATTCATTGATCCTGGCGATCATTCATCCTGCTGTTTCTCTCCCTCCGCCCATTCCGCCCGCACAACAACCCTGCGAGGCGGGCCAAGGGCGGCTCTAACCACTGCACCACCGCTGCCCTCCCCCCCCCCCCCCCCGATCGCGGTTCTCCTTCGGGTCCCCCCCTCTCCCCGCCTGCCCTCCTTCCTCACCACGGGGCCGCCGATCTGGACCAGCTCGCGGGCCTCTCGCCAGGCGCCGACGGGGACGAGGCGGCGGAGGCTGCGGCCGCAGCAGGAGGGCGAGGGCGAGGGCGGCGGCGGAGGAGGCAGAGGCCGGATCTCCTGGGGCTCGTCCTCCTCGGCGCCTCGCTTCTCCTCCAGCCTCCGCATCGTCCTCCTCCTCCTCCCCGGCGGGGCGAGGGAGCAACAGCAGCAGCAGCAGGAGCTCCGAGCGGCAGCGCCAACGGCCGCGCCGTCCAGCCCAGCCGAAGCATCGCTCCCCGGCGGCGGCCACGTGCAGCGCAGGCGGGCCAGGGGGGCGGGCGCGCCGAGGGGAATCCCCTTCCCCATTGGGCGGAGCCGGCGGTGACGCGCGCGCCGAGGGAGGGAGGGAGGGGGAACACCCCGGACCCCCAAATCGGATGGGCGGGCGGGGTCATTTTTATGACTGATTTCATATTTTGTTGTTGTTGTTGTTGTTAATTGAAATATACTCAGAGTCGCAAAGTGATTTCATGCTCTTTATTCAGCTCACTGCAGATGGTGACAGCAGCCATGAAATTAAAAGACGCCTGCTTCTTGGGAGAAGGGCAATGACAGGCCTAGACAGCATCTTGAGAAGTAGAGACGTCACCTTGCCAACAAAGGTCCCTATAGTTAAAGCCATGGTTTTCCCAGTAGTGATGTATGGAAGTGAGAGCTGGACCGAAGAATTGATGCTTTTGAATTCTGGTGCTGGAGGAGACTCTTGAGAGTCCCATGGACTGCAAGAAGATCAAACACATCCATTCTTAAGGAAATCAGCCCTGAGTGCTCACTGGAAGGACAGATCGTGAAGCTGAGGCTCCAGTACTTTGGCCACCTCATGAGAAGAGAAGACTCCCTGGAAAAGACCCTGATGTTGGGAAAGATGGAGGGCACAAGGAGAAGGGGGCGACAGAGGACGAGATGGTTGGATAGTGTTTTCGAGGTTACCAGCATGAGTTTGACGAAACTGCGGGAGGTAGTGGAGGACAGAGGTGCCTGGCGTGCTCTGGTCCATGGGGTCACGAAGAGTCGGACACGACTAAACGACGACGATTCAGCTCATAGTGGTGAGGAGGAATGAATGAAAGTCCCCTCAAAGTATCTGCTTTATATACATTATTTACACAATGGGCTGCACCTGATTGGCTAATTCCGGAATTCTACTGTAAGCCAATCAGGTTGTGGATTCACTTCTATCTGGAGCATGATTGGGTAGTTCCTGCCAACCAATCATACTGCTGCATTGTTCTAGGACCAATCAGACTGCTGCATTCTGAATCCTATTGTTCTAGGACCAATCAGACTGCTGCCTTTTGGATCCTATTGTTCTAGGACCAATCAGACTGCTGCCTTTTGGATCCTATTCAACTCAGTACATAATATTAATTAATTAATTACTTGCCCAGCCCTTCACCGAGGGCAGTTCATAACCATTGAAACAAAATATTAAATAGCGATTAGTAAATAGAAAATGTTGATTAAAGTTGATTTGCTGTATTATTCGTGTTAATTACCTGCCCTTCACCCTAAGGTCCCAGGGCAGGTCACAACCATTAAAACAGAATATTAAATAGAAAATAGAAAATGTTGATTCAAATTGATTTACTATATTATCAGTATTAATTACCTGCCCTTCACCATAAGGCCCCAGGGCACATCGCAACAATTTAAATACGATATTACAAAATGAGTATCAAAGGAATGAATGAAGTTTATTATAATTGGTTTTATTTTTATTATTATCAATACTGTATTAATTTACTGCTATTCACCATAAAGTCCCTGGGCAGGTCACAACAATCAAAATGCAATATTAAATAATCATTATTAAATGTAAAAAATTCCTTCCAGTAGCACCTTAGAGACCAACTAAGTTTGTTATTGGTATGAGCTTTCGACTGCGGCAGACCAACTAGAATTATTAAATGTATGAATAGAAATGATTATTAAATTAAATTAAATTTATTATTCATATTCATATTCCCTATCCTTTCCTCCAATGAGTTTGAGGCAGCATGAGTTACCCCACTGCAATTTTTTTAAATCTTCACAACAACCCTGTGAGGTAGGTTAAGCTCAGAGAAAGGGGAGTGTTTAAATGTATGAGTGGCCCAGGGTCACTTAGTGAGAGCGCATTTGGAGTGGGGGGATTTTTTAACCTGTCTAAGGTCCATTGAATTCTGGTGCTGGAGGAGACTCTTGAGAGTCCCATGGACTGCAAGAAGATCAAACCTCTCCATTCTGAAGGAAATCAGCCCTGAGTGCTCACTGGAAGGACAGATCCTGAAGCTGAGGCTCCAATACTTTGGCCACCTCATGAGAAGAGAAGACTCCCTGGAAAAGACCCTGATGTTGGGAAAGATGGAGGGCACAAGGAGAAGGGGACGACAGAGGACGAGATGGTTGGACAGTGTTCTCGAAGCTACCAGCATGAGTTTGACCAAACTGCGGGAGGCAGTGGAAGACAGAAGTGCCTGGCGTGCTCTGGTCCAGGGGGTCACGAAGAGTCGGACACGACTAAACGACTAAACCACAACAACAACAAAGGACATCACCCTTATGTCATATTGACTTCAATCTTTATATTTTTCTTATTACTGCTATGATCATAGCCCACACACAGCAGCTTATATACCCTCAACGTGCAGAGGAATGCAATACAAAACTGTGAAAGCTGAACAAATTATAAGGCGGTGCTGCAAAAGTGATTCTGGTTTTGATTTCAGAAGAAAGTTCTACTGGTTTTACTCCAAAGGACATTCCACTCAGTTGCATGAGGCTGACCATCAGAGTAAGCACCATCAGAGTCGCAGAGTTAGTCTGGAGCCAGCCCTCTCTTTCATTGGATCACATCACTGAATAATTTCTGGGTAAGAATCAGGCAAACTTCCTATGGAAACATTACTAAAAGGCTGGGAATCAGATATTGGGAATAAAATCCAGATTCAATAAATTGTGGGATGCTCGTCCATTAAAATCTGTACCCAGTTACTGCTGCTCGTATTTTGTTAGCTAAAAAGTGGAAAACCCAAGAATTACCAATGATAGAAGAATGGCAGATGAAGATGATGGATTTTTCGGAGCTAGCCGACCTAACCGGAAGCGTCCGCGACCAGAAGGAGGAGGAGTATCAGGAAGAGTGGTTTAAATTTAATGATTATTTAGTTAAATATGTTAAGTTAAATTAACCGAAAACAGCTTGCAGATACTTAATTGGCTTAGGATTTTATTTATGTTAAGTGATTAATTAATATGTCTAATTTCATAAAGTGAAGATTTAAGGATGTTTATGTTTAAGTTAAATTTTATAAGAATTGTGATTTGGGAAACCGTTAAAAGGATATGCAATGAAATTCAACCAAGGGGAAGCGGGGAAGCCATTTAACAAAGTTAAAAAGTGTAAATTTCAATAAGGCTATGATTTATGTTTGTTTGTCTTATGTGTTTGTTTATAATATTGTGAAAACCAATAATTTTTTTTGAAAAAAATAAAAAATTAAATCTGTACCCAGTTCAATCCCTGATTGCTCAACCTAGTTCAATTTCTTCTGAAGTCAAATTGAGCTCTGTCGATTTCAACAGGCTTGACTCTATCTACTCACTCGAAAGCAGCTCTTGACATGCTATATTGCACCCTAAAATATTGGCAGTATAAACTCTCTCTCTCTCTCTTAAAGCAGACAAACAGTAATAGTTGCCTCTCTCACGCAAGACAACGGAAGACAGATGCAATATGTCTGCGAAAACCTGCCCTCAAAAGGTCAGGGTTGTATGACTGGGGGGTTTTTCTTTTCTCAATTTGCCGGTTGCAAATCTCTTGCAAATATTTGCCCTCATTATTCTTCAGCCAATTAAAAGAACGCAGATTCTTCCGCCTCTTTCCCCTGCTGAGACAGCTCCTCACTCTTTGCTTTGCTGCTAACAAACAGAGATAGGTTTTTGGAATCTTTAGAGCCAAAATATCGATTTCCAGACGTTATTTCCTCAATTCTTGTTTAGGATTAACTGGGCGTTTGCTTATTTATTTAGAGGATTTGTGGCTTGTTCCTTCAGCCAAGAGTGCCTTGAAATCAATGAAAGCAAAGACAGTCCCCACAGGCTTATAATCCTCAACAACAACAAAAATGGCACACAAGGAAAAGGGGCAGGGAGGGAAGAGGGAAAAAAGCAAACCCAGGCATCACTTCTTAAATCGTAGTTCTCATAATGTCCAGCCCAGACAGTTCAGGGTTGCCAGAGGCTTCTAATGGAGTTGATCTTTTTGACAGAGTTCATGGAACAGGTCCTACTTCCCAGTTCTTCCACGGAGGCAGCCTGCTGGTCCATACAACACACACTTTTTTTTGTACAACAACCTGATGAGGCAGGACATGGGAGAGGGTTGTAAGAATTGATGCAGAGCCCTTGCTGGATCAGGCCAAAGGCCCATCTAGTAATAGTAATTTATTATTTGTACCCTGTCCATCTGGCTGGGTCTCCCCAGCCACTCTGGGCGGCTTCCAACAAAGATTAAAAATACATTAAAATGTCACACATTAAAAACTTGTCTGGTAGTTATTTATCTCTTTGACAGGGTGGGGGCCACCACCAAGAAGGCCCTCTGTCTGGTTCCCTGTAACCTCACTTCTCGCAGTGAGGGAACCGCCAGAAGGCCCTCAGAGCTGGACCTCAGTGTCCGGGCAGAATGATGGGGGTGGACATGCTCCTTCAGATATACTGGACTGAGGCCGTTTAGGGCTTTAAAGGTCAGCACCAGCACTTTGAATTGTTCTCAGAAACGTACTGAGAGCCAATGTAGGTCTTTCAAGACTGGTGTTATGTGGTCTTGGCGGCTGCTCCCAGTCACCAGTCTAGCTGCCACATTCTGGATTAGTTGTAGTTTCCGGGTCACCTTCAAAGGTAGCCCCACATAAAGCGCATTGCAGTAGTCCAAGCGGGAGATAACTAGAGCATGCACCACTCTGGTGAGACAGTCCATGGGCAGGGAGGGTCTCAGCCTGCGTACCAGATGGAGCTTGGAGACAGCTGCTCTGGACACAGATTTGACCTGCACCTCCATGGACAGCTGTGAGTCCAAAATGACTCCCAGGCTGCGCACCTGGTCCTTCAGGGGCACAGTTACTCCATTCAGGACCAGGGAGTCCCCCACACCCACCCACCCCCTGTCCCCCCAAAACAGTACTTCTGTCTTATCAGGACTAAACCTCAATCCATTAGCTGCCATCCATCCTCCAACCGCCAGTCCAGCATCCACTGAGAGCCAGTATGGTATAGCAGTTAGAGCATTGGACTAGGGCCTGGGAAACCAGGGTTCGAATCCCAACTCAGCCATTAAGCTGACTGGGCTACTGCCTCTCAGCCTATCACCTCACAGGCTTGTTGTGGAGATTAAAAGAAGGGGGGGACCACATACACCATCTTGAGCTCCTTGGAGGAAAAAGATGGGATGTAAACGCAGTAACTAAATAAAGCACCCAGATTCACACAAGTTCCAAGGAAACAGACCCAAGGAGCCAACACGCTGCCTCCAGATACTGTTGAATAATAATAATAATAATAATAATAATAATAATAATAATAATAATATATTTATATTCCGCCCTCCCCAGCCGAAGCCGGGCTCAGAGCAGCTAACAACAATAAAAGTAACACAGTTTACATAAAATCACAATCAATTAATTGAAATGCATTCTAAAATCAATTCATTCTAAAATCAATTCAAAATCAAATTAATGGCAACCATTGGGCTAGAGTTCTGTGAACTACAACTCCCTTCAGCCCCAGCCAGCAGGGCCAATGGTCAGGCAGGGATGGGAGTTGTAGTACAGCAGCACCCAGAAGGCATCCTGTTGGCAACCTCCAACTAAATCCTGGTGCCCTCTAGATGGTTTGAACTACAAATCAGTGGCGTAGCATGGGTTGTCAGCACCCGGGGCAAGGCAAGTAATTTGCGCCCCCTAACCCGTGGATTTGTGCCCCCTAACCCTACAAATCTATGCCTATGAATGATGGTCCCTCTCTCTTTCTCATATTCCAATTGATTCCCATTTCCGCCGATCGATCCCCGAAGCTCTCACCCAGCGAAATCCGTGCGTAATTACGCTTCGCCATCCCTAATCCTGCCGCTTCCACCGGGAAATCACGATGGTGCGTTTCTCCTCTCCAAACTTTCCCCGGCCCTTTGCCGGCCGGCGCAGCCCTTTTGGCTACGAGCTCCCCTCCTTCTCTGCCCGCTTCCGACCCCACCTCCCCGTCCAGCCTCCCTACCTCCTGAAAAAAGGCGCCGGCGCCAAGCAGGACACCCCCCCGCGGCCATCGGAGAGAGGCGGGGCCGAGGGAGGTGAGCCAATGGGCGAGGCGGGGTAGGGGGCCACGGGGGCGGGCGCTGCCGCAGTCCTCGGGTGGGCAAGGTAGGAGCAGGCGGAGGCTGGCCGGCCGCTCTGACAATAGGGGCGGGACTCGCGCCCCCCCCAGATGTTGCGCCCGGTGCGGCCGGCACCCCTGGCACCCCCCACGCTACGCCACTGCTACAAATCCCATCCTCATCCCTGACTGTGCTGGTCCCTGGCCCTGATGGGAGTTGTAGTCCAACCCATCAGGAGAGCGCCGGGTCAGCAAAGATGGAATCGCCAGTCGCAGGAGGCATGAAACGGAGGGTGCGCATTTTATAAGTGACAAAAACGAGCCTGTCTTTGAGGCGTCCATGGATGGCTGGCCAGCACAGAGATTTTAAAATAATTAACTGAGTGGGAGCGTTTGAAGCCGATTTATGAGGAGGGAATGCAAACCACCTCAAGGCTTTGGTATGGCAATTCCTCCAGGCCTTGGAATCTGGATTCCCTTGCAAGACTTCAGATTGCGCACCGAATGGGGAGGCGAGGGGGTGCTCAGGTGTCAAAACGCGGCCTTTGCCCTCCCTTAATCCAGTGAACTTGGCCATTCATTAACACATCCAGGTCAAAGAGCACATTAATAAGGATTGGCCCTTGCTGGCGTTTACACAGGCGGCTTATGGACCAGCTCCAGTATCACGTCCAGAGGGGGCTTGGGTGTCAGCGTGCGAAAGGTCTCCGGTAGAAGATCCTGCAGGATCAGGCCCATGGCCCATGTGGTCAAGCATCCTGATCTCACAGAAGCTGATTAGATGCCCATGGGAAACCAGAAAATGGGATTTGGGGGAGCGAGCCCTCTCATCACTTGTGGTTCGCAGGAACTGGTATCCAGTTAGTTGTCAATATCCTTTTCCTCTGCAAATTTCTCTAACACACTTTGAAAGCCATTCAAGTTGGCGGCTATCAGTGCTTCCAGTGGAAGCGAGTTCCATAGTTTAACTTTGTGCTGCGTAAGATCTGCCCTGGATCTTATAAGAAGAGCCAGGTTAATAAGAATAATAGTCTTATTATTTATACCCCGCCCATCTGGCTGGGTTGCCTCTGAAATAAACGAAAAATTGCCCTTATTCCCTTATGGGGAACACAAGAGCCCTCAGAGAGTCCTTTGTGGGTTCTCCATCGGTCGGAGGAAAAAAACAGAGGCCAACCAGAGAATATTGAGAAGCAAAGCAGCTAGTAAGCCTGATCTTTATTGATCTGTTGCAACAGGGTGCTCCCCTCACTTGCAGGAGAGGAGGAGGAACCCAGAACAATGGCGTGCAAGGCCTTATAAAGACTTTTGAAATTACCACCCTGTAGACCACCCCCAGAAACATCATACATACATCACAGAAAGGGTGTAACCTAAGACCACCCCTCAGATACATCATACCTACATCACAGAAAAGGCGGTCTAAAACAGAAATTTGAATATTGTTTTTCTCCTGTCTGGCAAGTTACCTGTTAATGCTTACTGGATTGATACCCTGGGGAGCCTGGCCAGTCTTTTGTAATGATAAGTACTTAGTTCTTGAGCCAGATCACATGGTCACCCTCTTCATACACAGACATATCCTTAAGAGAGGATTTGTGAAGGAAAAGGCAGTGGGGAGGCTCCTCCATTTGACTTTGCAGAGGAAACCCCTGGTCAGCCTGGGAGTCAAAATGGCTCCATAGCTGCTTTCCTGGTGCAGCTTCAGACATGTGGCCTATATATCTATGTACGTGTTTGCTTGGTACATTTATGAATCTTTATTATATACATAAGACCTTAATTTATTTATTTCACCCAGCATCTCCAGATAGGACTGGGGGGATGAATTGTGTATCTAAAACCCTAGAGCACTTGTTCCCAATGAACTAAGTACTGCAGACCTTCAGGTTTTCCAAAGCCAAGCCACGGACTCCCTACTTTTGAAGATGCTGATACCATGAGGACTGGAGCCTTGCTTTTACTTCTAAGGGGAAAGTTGGAACCGGGCGGCAGTGCACATGAGAAGGTCCCAGGTTTGATCCCCTGCAATTTCCAAGCAGGACTAGGAAAGGCTCCCTGCCTGGAAATACTGGAGAGCTGCTGCCAGTCAGTGTAGACAACACTGAGCCAGATGGAGCAATGGGTCTGGCTCAATCAAAGTCCATTTCCTCTGTTCTTGTCACAAATCGTTCCCAAGCAGATGTGATAGGAATTTTGAGGTCTTAGATATATGTTAAATGTTCATAAGTGTACCAACCAAGCACGTACATAGATCAGCGAACCTGGAGCCATTTTGATTCCTAAACTGAGCAAATGTTTTCTCTGCAAGGTCAAAGTGGGAAACCTCCCCATTGTCTCTTTCCTGACAAATGCTATCTTAAGGACACATTTAAGATATGAATAGGGTGTGAGCCTGTGACCTGGCCCAGGAACTAAGTATTTATCATTCCAAAAGACTGGCCAGGCTCCCCAGGCAATCCAGTCAAGTAACCTGCCAGACAGGAGATCAACAATGACAGGAGAAAAACAACATTCAAATTTCTGTTTTAGACCGCCTTTTCTGTGATGTAGGTGTGATGTATCTGAGGGGTGGTCTTAGGTTACACCCCTTCTGTGATGTATGTATGATGTTTCTGGGGGTGGTCTTGAGCTCCAGGACAGGGAATTTAAAATGTCTATATTAGGGCAGGCACACCTTGGTTCTGGGTCCTCCTCCTATTCCTGCGTGTGAGGGGGGCACCCTGTTGCAACAGATCAATAAAGATCAAGCTTACTAGCTGCTTTGCTTCTCAATATTCTCTGGTTGGCGTTTGTTATTCTCTCCTACCAATAGGGAACCTACGTAAGGACTCTATATGGGCTCTTGGATACCCCAAAAGGGAAAAGGGCATTTTTTGTTTACAACACAGACCAGCTCTTATTTGTGGACCGCTGACTATTTTGACTCCTCTAATGGCTTCTGGACTCAGACTCCCATCACATCTGACCTTTGATCTTCCTGGCTGGGGCTGATGGGAGTTGGAGTCCAGCAAGATCATGAGGGCTGCTCCTTCCCCATCTTTGCATATTGAAAAAGTGAGCTCTTTCCCCCTCCTTACATAGCTAGCTAGCTTAAAACGGAGTCACATCCAGTGCCGGATTTACATGCAGGCTGAGCAGGCCGCAGCCCAGGGCCTCCTAATCTAGGGAGGTCTTGGCCTCTTGCAAAAATATATATATATGTATTGAAAAACAGGCAGATTTTACAACCTAGGCCAAGTTGCTTGGTAACAGTAAAGAAGAGAATGTGGTTTTATTTCTCGTGATCAGATGCTGCTAAGTTTGGACCTGCCAAAGTCTCCCAGTCCAGGGGCTCCAGTTGCTTCAATTTGGGCCTGGTCACCTGTGTAGGAGGGTGCTGTTAGCAAGCCTGAGAGAACCACAAGGTACCCAGCAGAAAAATGGGTGTAAGGGGTGTTGGAGGATCCTAAGAGGGGAAGAAGCCCAGAACAGGCAGGTGAACAAACTGAGCATCCTCTGTGGTCACAGAATCCAGTTTTGTGTTGGGAGGCTAAATGGAATGGAATATCAGAAGAGAGGGCATGGCTGGCTGGCCCACTGAACAGAAGCATAAAGGTAAAAAGGTAAAGGGACCCCTGACCATTAGGTCCAGTCGTGACCGACTCTGGGGTTGCGGCGCTCATCTCGCTTTACTGGCCGAGGGAGCCGGCGTACAGCTTCTGGGTCATGTGGCCAGCATGACTAAGCTGCTTCTGCCGAACCAGAGCAGCGCACGGAAACGCCGTTTACCTTCCCGCCAGAGTGGTACCTATTTATCTACTTGCACGTTGACGTGCTTTCAAACTGCTAGGTTGGCAGGAACTGGGACCGAGCAACGGGAGCTCACCCCGTCGCGGGGATTCGAACTGCCGACCTTCTGATCGGCAAGTCCTAGGCTCTGTGGTTTAACCCACAGTGCCACCCGCGTCCCGAACATAAGCATACCACGCTGCAAATTTTTGTTGCTGACCCTCTGTACGAGTCTCTCTTTCTCACACACACAAACATACACAGTCTGCCTACACACATGCACGCAGTGGATTGTATCCAACCATGTTTTACTTGGGAGTAGACCCAACGAAATTAATGGACCCAAGTTAGTCGCGCCCATTATTTCCAACTGCACCTACTCTTCACGTTTTGTCTTTGTCCTGGGCTTCTGCATACCTTGTTCCCGAGAGCTAAGCAGCTGTAATCGAACTCCCGTCTAAGGTCTGCTATCTATAAAAAAGGCAAATATCTATATATTTGCTTCCAGCCTTGTTAAATACGAAGAGGGGCTCAGAGTCCTCATCTCCTCTTGGCTGGAGGTCCTCCATCCCTCCTTGCCACCTGCCCATAGCTGTTAACGTTTCCCATTTTTTAAGGGAAATTCCCTTATTCTGAATAGGATTCCTCGCAAGAAAAGGGGAAAGTTGACAGCTAGGCTGACCTGCCCTGCTTCTGACATTTCACTAAGCCTTGCCCCAATTCTTTTCAGCCATGAGGACTAGCCACTTGCTCCGAATTAGGCTCCGAGTTCCAGCACTCGAGGGCAGTGCCGTCCGGGAGCGCTATTATTCTTGACGGACGGTGGGGCCTGACTCATCATTAAAGTCTTATATATATATGTATCCTGTTTCACTGGCTCTCCCTTGCGTGGAGGAAAGCTTCTCAAATGTCCTGGTCTTGTGACGGTTACTTTGGACATGCCCCAGGTCCTTGGAGCCAGCCTCCTGCGGATCTCTGCTCACGGCAAACAGCCTGCCCCTCCTTCATCTTTTATTGGCTCTGGAGAGACTTTAATCATCACCCTTTAGCCCAAAATCGTAGGGGCATGAGGACAAGGAGGTCCGAGTATCCGGCTTCTGAGTGAAGTCCGTTCTGCAGCTGTTGCAGTGCCCTCTTGGATCAGACGCTTCTGTTTTTTAAAAAAGGAATCCACCCGGGAGAGAGGGTCCCTTTCTGCTTATGGATCTCGGAGCATCGTCCATCTCTAAGAAGACATCCCTCGAGGATTCAGCTGCTGAGCCACAGGCTTCCGCCCCAAGTTGCTGCAGGGAATTATGCCGATTTATTCCTTCCAACTTCTGGCAAGAAACAAAGAAAATTTTGGTGCTGGCAGGGCCACTGGTAAGACCCCAAATCCGTGGTTAAGACGCCAGTTCTCTCTGCTGGCAAGACGACTTCCTTTCCCACTCTGAAGTTGATATCTGCCAGCTTTTGTCTCTGCTCTGTTCAGCCTGGGATAGCTAAGTCAGAGCGTGAAACTCTTAATCTTGGGGTTGTGAGTGCGAGCCTCTCATAGTCCCTTCCAGCTCTACAGTTCTGTGATTCTATGGACCTTGCTGCTCACGGTTAAATTGCCGAGAGCTAAGTCATGGGTAGGCAAACTGAGGCCTGGGGGCCGGATCTGGCCCATTCGCCTTCTAAATCCGGCCCGCGGATGGTCCAGGAATCAGCGTGTTTTTACATGAGTAGAATGTGTCTTTTTATTCAAAATGCATCTCTGGGTTATTTTTGGGGCCTGCCTGGTGTTTTTACAGGAGTAGAAAGTGTCCTTTTATTTAAAACGCATCTCTGGGTTATTTGTGGGGCATAGGAATTCGTTCTTTCCCTCCCCCCCCCAAAAATATATAGTCCGGCCCCCCACAAGGTCGGAGGGACAGTGGACCGGCCCCCTGCTGAAAAAGTTTGCTGAGCCCTGAGCTAAGTTGATGGAGATGAACTCTGCTGCATAGCTCCCATCTAAAGTGTGATTTCAAGACCTTAGATCTGAGCTATCTAGCTGCTCTGGTTTCCAGATGTAGGCCAGTTTGGCTGCCAAGCTGGAGGTGCCCATATTAAAGGGTGGGCAGCGGGATTTTAATCGCCGCTAAATTCACAACGATGTCATTCCATTTTCCACAATCCGCACCATAAATTCTTCCCAGCACAATATGACAGTTTCTAGGGTTATATGTCTCCAAATTTCCTTTAATTGTTTTCCCCCAACAGACACTCATCCAGTTACTCGTATTTATGATCCATGTCGTCAGCACAATATTCTGTGGCCACCTTGGCAAGGTTGAGCTGGCTTCTGTCACCCTTGCCATTGCGGTGAGTGTTTTTAAATATATATATGTGTGTGTGTGTCTGTGCGTATGTGCTTTAAAATGTCCCTGGACCTCTGCCGAGTTTCCTTGTTGCATCTCTGAATGAGTCAACGTCCAATCAGGATGTGTGCCCAGAACGGTGACTCATTCAGAGCCAGACAAGGGAGAAGAAGACTCCTTCTAGAGAGGGTCATTGCTGGCCTTTCACACACTTTGACTGGATTAGTAAAGCATGCCTTGAATTTGGGAAAGGGCTGTAGTTCAATAGTAGAGCACCTGCTCTGCATGCAGAAGGACCCGGGTTCAATCTCCAGCATCTCCTGGACAGCTGCTGTGAGTCAGTGTTGACAGTATTGAGCTCGATGGACATTAATCGATGGCCTGACTCAGTATATGGCAGCTTCCTATGCTCCTGTTTAAATCATCCATTAGTTTGCTTTAGAATGACGAAGAATTCTGTCTTATTCTTATAGGATGAGTTCTAGCTCAGTGGTAGAATGCCTGGTTTGAGTGCAGAAGGTCCCAGATTCAGAGCCCAGGTGTGTCTGGGAAACACCCCTTGCCTGAAGCCCTGCAGAGATGCTGCCGGTCAGTGTAGACAAGCAAGCCAGGCCAATGGTCTGATTCAGCATAGGGCAGCTTCCCATGTTCCTATTATATTTGGAGTTTTTTGGTTTAGAAAACAGGTGGCTCAGCTGTAAGAAGGATGAGAAACCCCGAGAAGAGTTTGGCAGCCGAAAAGTTTAAGGGGTGGTTGTGTCTTCCCTGTGAGGAAAGGCGTTTGGGACATATCAGTTTAGAGAAAAGGCGAGTGAGAGGAGAACAGGGTAGAAGTTTGTAGAATTATTCACGGCATAAAGGTAAAGGTAAAGGGACCCCTGACCATTAGGTCCAGTTGTGGCTGACTCTGGGGTTGCGGCACTCATCTCGCTTTATTGGCCGAGGGAGCCGGCATACAGCTTCCGGGTCATGTGGCCAGCAGGACTAAGCCGCTTCTGGCAAACCAGAGCAGCGCACGGAAACACCGTTTACCTTCCTGCCGGAGTGGTACCTATTTATCTACTTGCACTTTGACGTGCTTTCGAACTGCTAGGTTGGCAGGAGCAGGGACCGAGCAACGGCAGCTCACCCCGTCGCGGGGATTCGAACCGCCGACCTTCTGATCGGCAAGTCCTAGGCTCTGTGGTTTAACCCACAGCGCCACCCTCGTCCCTATTCACGGCATAGAGAAAAGTTCTTCTCCCTCTGTCATAATGTTGGAACTTGTGCACATGCAATGAAGCTGAATTTGTGAAGATTCAGGAGAGATGAAAGGAAGGATTTTGTCACGCAGCCCACAGTTAAGCTACGGAACACACGAGGCAGTGATGGCCATCCACTTGGATAATAATAATAATAATAATAATAATTATTATTATTATTATTATTATTTACTATTTATACCCCGCCCATCTGGCTGAGTTTCCCCAGCCACTCTGGGATGGCTTTAAAGAGGATTAGACAAATTCATGAAGAGATGGCTCTGGTTGGCAGTGATGCTTCTAGATTCCAGTAGCTGGAAACCACAGGAAGGGAGAGTTGCTCTTGTGCTCGGATCCTGATTCCAGGTTTCCCATAGGCATCTTGTTGGCCCCTGTGAGAACAGGATGCTGGACTAGAGGGGACATGGGCCTGATCCAGCAGGCTCTCCTTATGTTCTTAATAGTCAATAGTGGGCTTGATGAACAAATAATTTATCCTGCTCGAAGGCAGACAGCCAATAATAATAATAATAATAATAATAATAATAATAATAATAATAATAATAAATTTATACCCCGTCCATCTGGCTGGGTTTCCCCAGCCACTCTGGGCGGCTTCCAGCAAAGTATTAAAATACAGTGGTCTGTTAAACATTAAAAGCTTCTCTAAACAGGGCTGCCTTCAGATGTCTTCTAAAAGTCTGGTAGTTGTTTTTCTCTTTGACATCTGCTGGGAGGGCGTTCCGCAGGGCGGGTGCCACCACTGAGAAGGCCCTCTGCCTGGTTCCCTGTAACTTGGATTCTTGCAGTGAAGACTCCAGACCATACGACTGCCATTCTTTCTAGCATTCAACAGTATATCCCCTCGATTTGTCTGCCTGTTAATTTCTCCCTCTCTGATGGTCCCTAGGTTATAAATGTTACAGGCATCTCTGTTGGATTTGGGTTGTCTTCAGCTTGCGATACGTTAATATCACAGGTGAGTAATGGCTGGCTGCCGCTGTGCGTTCGAATTCTGGTGTATGAAACGTAGTCTGAGACAAGGCCAGCATCAAGGTGTGTCTTGCTTGAACATTTTGAAAGTCTAGTCGCTGGGAGGGAATCAGAGCTGGGTAAGACCAGCAGGGAAAGGAAACTCTGAAGATGGGACTAGTTTCAGTTTGTGTATAGTTTAGTAGCTGCAAACAGCTAAGTAAAATTTGTTCCTGCAATATACTCAGAGTCGAGAGTGGATTTCATGCTCTTTATTCAGCTCATAGTGGTGAGGAGGAATGGAAGTTCCCCCAGAATGTCTGCTTTATATACATTATTTACACAATGGGCCCCACGTGATTGGCTAATTACGGAATTCTCCAGTAGACCAATCAGGCTGTGGATTCACTTCCATCTGGAGCCGGATTGGGTGGCTCCTGCAGACCAATCATACTGCTGCATTGTTCTAGGACCAATCAGACTGCTGCATTGTTCTAGGACCAATCAGACTGCTGCATTGTTCTAGGACCAATCAGACTGCTGCATTGTTCTAGGACCAATCAGACTGCTGCATTCTGAAGCCTATTGTTCTAGGACCAATCAGACTGCTGCATTTTGGATCCTATTGTTCTAGGACCAATCAGACTGCTGCATTTTGGATCCTATTCAACTCAGTACATAACAGTTCCTTATAATCCAGACTCTGTAGATGATTTGTAATCTTGCAAAATGCTACAAGAACCTGTGGCCCTTCAGAAGTTGCTGGACTACAACTCCCATAATCCCCCTGACCATTGGCCTTGCTGGGACTGACTCTGGGATAACCAGCCTCATATAACCCACATCCTTAAATCAAATCAATGCGTGAAGGGGTTAAGACCATAGAGTAAGCTGTCCTGCTAGGCTTAACTAGGTCGCTCCCCTTCACCTTAGGAGGAACTAGGTAATCATCTTTGTTCCCTCCCCAGTCTAGCTCAGAAGCTCAGCATGTGAAGAGGCTAAGATGGAGCAACAGCTTAGCTGCATAGCTCTCACAAGCCATTCCTGAGTTTCTAATCTATACCAATAATTTAGGAACTTTCAGCACTGTAACAAAGCCAAGTTTTGCTGCCTGTGCATTTCCCCCCCGAATGCTGTATGGAAAAGCACATGAATTTGACCTTTGGAGAGTTTGTAAGTAAAACATTTTAAAGTTACCAAACCTGTGGTCTTTTTCTATGCTAGGGGAAAATTTGGAAATCACAAAGGCATATGTTAAAGGTCGAACAGCCTTTATTTTAATGCTTTAAGAGTACTTGCCCCAAACCTGGATCTTGGCATCCAGGGAATTATCCTTTTATATCTATTTTTCCCCAGTGCACCAACACTGATGCGAGTCAGAATCTAGTAATATCTGGAGGGCCACAGGCTCCCCTCCTCTCCTCGCCTAGAGAAGCAATGCATTCTCTTTCTAGAACATCCCAGAGCAGTGAAATATTGTTAATAAAACTCCTGTTGTGAGTTACCTTTGTGTCCAAAGGCTGGAGAGTTTCAATGATGTTTCTTCTTTTTTTGGGACCTTCACCCACACGCCCCCCCCTCCCCAGACGTATGGCGGGAAGAATATGAAGAGGGTGGGCACCATCCTGCAACGGGGGATCCTCATTCTGCTTCTCTGCTGCTTCCCCTGCTGGGCTGTCTTCGTCAACACAGAGCAGCTCCTCTTACTCATCCGACAGGACCCAGATGTCTCCAGGTGGGGAGAAAGAAAAGGGAAATCCTCCACCCAGCAGTTTATTGGACTTGAGGCTGATCATTGTGCATGCGATTCCCCGCTTTCCCATGTCCACACACAATACCCCATATTTCCAAAGGTGGCTGGTGCCCACTGGGGCTGGTAGGGCGGAAGACAGGGAGCCGATACCACTTTAAATGGTGGTGGAGGTTGTTATTAATTTCACTTCTAATTTATCTTGCTACAGGCAACTCAAAGCGACTTACAGAAACGAACAAGCACACCCACAAATTGAAACCAGGAAGAAAAAGAGATACATTAAAATAGGCCACCAGTCAAAAACATTCTTTTTTTTTAACCAGACCTTTGCCTTTTAATGATCTACGGTAGAGTTTCCCTAAACTTGGCCCTCCAGCTGTTTTGGAACTACAACTCCCATCATCCCTAGCTAGAAGGACCAGTGGTCAGGGATGATGGGAATTGTGGTCCAAAAACAACCAGAGACCCAAGTTTAGGGAAACTCTACCCTAGATCATTAAAAGGCAAAGGTCTGGTTAAAAAAGGAATGTTTTTGACTGGTGCTTGAAGCTACACAGCGATGGTGCCTGGTGAGCCTCCCCCAAAGGATCATGGGAGCTGTAGTGCATTAAGGATGCTGAGAGCTACTAGGAGACCCCATTTCCCCCTCACAGAGCTACAATTCCCAGAGTTCCCTGGGAAGAAGGATTGATTGATTAAGCCACCCTGGGAACTGTAGTTCTGAGGAGGAAACCGGGGTCTCCTAGCAACTCCCAGCAGCCATAAGAAACTACAGCTCCCAGAATTCTTTGGGGGAAGGCCTGGTTCTTTAAAGTGGGGTCACAGGGCTTTAAACGTGCCCTGAGATTGAAGAGGGGGGTGCTGGCCGCCAGTGCCACCCGCTAGACTGGTAGTAAGAAAGATGGCAGCTGGGACCAGGCCCTTTTGAGAGCCATTTGGGGCCACCCTGGGCAGCTCTTTCTGTTCTGGAGGGCCCAAGCCAGCTACCTCTCCCTCCCTTCTTAACACAAGGGATTGTGGGACGCCTGCTACTTTTGGAGAGACAGGGCAGGAGGTTTTGGAATAGGATTAAACCACTTCGGCCCTCCCGGGCACAAAGAGTTGGGGCTAGAGTGCCCTTTTCTGCCGTCACAATGGCCTTGAAGTGAGGGATTCTAGGATAGCTGCGGCATGCAATCGTTTTCTTGTTTTTCTTGACAAGGCTTCTCAGGAAAATGCAGCTCTCAGCAATGCCAGAAAACGAAGGCATTGTCAGGCCACGGGGTGGGGTAGCTTTTGCGCTGTTACGATGGGATGCCCCCCAGGGATGGTAATGGAACTTGGGGAACAAATATCAGCTGCAGGATAAATTGCTATTTTTTTGTTTTGTTTTCTTTGCTATTTTGTTTTATTGCTCCAGGCTCACACAGGTTTACGTCATGATCTTCATCCCAGCGCTTCCCGTAAGTCTCCTATTGCATCCTGCTTTCTTTCATTTTCTCGGTGGGGTCTTTAAGTGGAACGGGCGGCAGTTCAGTGCTGGGAGTACCTGCTTTGCTTGCAGAAGGTCCCCCAAGTTCAGTCCTCTGCAGGTAGGTTTGGAAGCGGCCCCTGCCTGAAACCCTGGAGGGGCACTTCCAGGCCTCTTGTGCCTCTAGAATTGACAGCCGCAAGGCAGGCTGTGACCCAACTGGTCAAACTTTCCTCTGCTTCTATGAGGCAGCGCAGGTGCTACATCGGTTGAACTGCCGCCTGTCGAAAGCCCCGTTCGTTTTCCAAAAAGGGGCAACTCTGAGAAAAGGAGGTATAAAGAAGATGGATGCGTCGCTGGGGGAAGAGAGCATTAATTCTGTGGCAATTTCCCGCCTCCCCCAATAGAAATAAAGATACAGGACACCGTGAATAAGGTTAATGGGCTAAAATTGGCCACAACTTTATTGGTTATAGGTAAGAGCGGTATTGGCTTAGGCATTGGTCCTATTCACTATCCGGCTTCAGCCTGATTGCTTGAAGACCAGGAAGGGTTAACACCAGCAGGGGGAGCCCTGCTGATGCACATCAACTAGGTACTCCTCCGGGGTCACCGCTCGGGGGCGCGCTTTAGGCCCTGGCCTCCATAGGCTTCGGATGAGGCCATGCCCCCCAGAATCCTTTACTGGACTGTCCTTCAGTATTTGGGGGAGGTGATGGCGCTCCCCCCCCATCTAAATAACAATACCCCTACCAATGCCTAACCACCAAGACCAAAGAAGTTGTGATGATTTGCTACGAGGCAGGCGGAAAACCCAATGGCTGGTGCCAATTTGCCAAGTGGAAAAAATTCCTACCAGGCCCCTTTGCGCCGGTCAAAGAGGGAGATCCTGGGGCCGCGCTCGCCTTAAATGCGGCAAGCCACACCCACGAGCCAGCCGATTGGCTGGCTCGGGCGATGACACGGCTTGAGGATTCCCCTGGTCGTGTGGGGCTGGAAACCAGCCCCCATGCTCGTGTTGGGGGTGTGAAGCCCGCAACCCCACCTCCTCCAGATGTGGGAAGTGGCTTTTGCTCACACGCCGCTGCTTTGGGTCGCAGGTTGCATTCATGCCTCCTTGCTCCACAGGCGACGTTTATTTACCAGATCCAGATGAGGTACCTGCAGAATCAGGTAAGATGCTCTTTCTCTTGTTGGGGAAATAAAGGCAGCTGAGGATGCAGAAGGTTTCAATCCCTATCATCTCCAGGGAGGCCTGGGAATCTCTCTGCCCCGACTGAAGCCCTTGAGGAGCCACTGCTGCCAGTCAGTGCAGGCAATACTGAGCAAAATAGGATGACTCAGTTTAAGGGGTGCAGTCCCCCGGACCCTCCTAAGTGTCCCTGTTTTCCAACTGCCTCGGTCCAGTAGACCTGAAGGAGCGTCTCCACCCCCATCGTTCTGCCCGGGCACTGAGGTCCAGTGCTGAGGGCCTTCTAGTGGTTCCCTCACTACGAGAAGCAAAGCTACAGGGAACCAGGCAGAGGGCCTTCTCGGTGGTGGCGCCCGCCCTGTGGAATGCCCTCCCACCAGATGTCAAAGAGAACAACAACTACCAGACTGTTAGAAGACATCTGAAGGCAGCCCTGTTTAGGGAAGCTCTTAATGTTTAACAGACCACTGTATTTTAATACTTCGTTGGAAACCGCCCAGAGTGACTGGGGAAACCCAGCCAGATGGGCAGGGTATAAATAATAAATTATTATTATTATTATTATTATTATTATTATTATTATTATTAGGGAAAGGTTGGTAGCTCAGTGGCAGAGCACCTGATTCATCTCGTTGCTAAAATAATATCTTGTTTCAGAGGATCATCTGGCCTGAGGTTCTGTGTGGCATTGCTGGAAACATCGTCAATCTGATTGCAAATTATGTCTTCCTCTACCAGCTTCACATGGGGGTTAGGTAAATGAGCAACGGGTGGCAGGGCCAACCTGCATTTTGAATGCACCGCCTGCCCACCTTTTTCTTTCTTTCGTCGGTGGAACGCTAGGAATGTGTTGCAAAATCCCTTGTTTGTATATATCAAGTCAAGGGTTTTGGGTGGGGACGTTCTTGGACGATCAAGGTTGTTGTTTTAACAGCAAGCCCAGATCTACAACCAGAAAAAAAACCTCTCTCAGTTTGGGGGGGGGACAGCCTTACCACATTTTTAAATGCATTTCCCCTTCAATTTTCCTGGTTAGCTTTTTAAAAATTTGAAGGAGATATACCGTATTTTTCCATGTATAAGCCAAGTTTTTTTGCTAAAAAAAAATTCAGTAAAAAAATTGCGGATCGTCTTATACCCGGGTGGTTAAAAGAAACACGACTCACCAGTAGCGTTGAAAGCTGCAGGGCGGCCTCCCCAAAAAACCCCAACCCAACAATTTTTGGCAATCCGCTCCAAAAAAGCTCAACAAAGTTGCTCAGTTTGATGTTTAAAATATTGATTTCTTAAGGGTTCAAAAAAGGGGTTTCCTTATAAATGGGGGACTGAAAAATACGGCAATTATATCACTTTCAACAGACCCATTGTGATCTTCGGTCCTTCAATGAAGTGTGTGTTGCTTTTTTTTTTCATTCCCTCAGTTATTGCGATTTTCGGGAATGGACCCGAACGGTGTGATGGGATTGGCACTTCCTGCCTGCACAAAGGAAGTCGGGGTGACCTCCCAAGGCCTGATTCTGGGGGTTGACAACCTTTGTAGGCATGTGGGGACATTTGGGTGTCTGTGTGAACGCTGTGGAAGGCTTTCTCCTCTATCACTTCTCTTCCCTCCTTCCCCAGATCAACACACACACACACACACACACCACCGAAAAAGAGGATTTGGGTCTAACTCAAATCCAGCCGAATTCACCTGAGCCTTGAAAAGCACCACAGAGCATCACAAACTTTTTATTGATAACAACCAGTTAGACAAATTAAGGCTCTATACAACTTTGTAACCTGCAGAGAATAGCATTTATAGAGAAATCAGGATTGGAACTGAGGGAAGTGGGGGGGAAAGGGGGGGGGGAATTAAGGATGATATGTTTTAAGATAATATGCTTTGTTTAAATTCCTAAAAATTTAATAAAAGAAAAGAAAAGCACCACAGAGCAGAAAGAGGGAAAGAGCACCACTCTCTCAACTTCCTCCCTTACTTCTACGCATTTTTCTAGCGAGGGGGGAAAGTCACCCCCTTTCCCTACTTCAGGGGAGCAGTATGTGGGCGGGCTCAGAGGGTTTGTGGGTGCCAAGGAAGGACCCGAAAAATCAGTCTCCAGCCCCCCACTTCATAGGTTGCCAACCGTTTTACAACGCTCCACCATGTAATGTTTCCAACGTGGCCCTCGCTTATTTGTTAATCCCCCCCCCCCTTTCCTCATTCCAGGGGCTCTGCCTGGGCCAACACCATCGCACAGTATTCGCAAGCCATTGCCCTTTTCCTGTACATCAAATGGAAAAAGCTTCACGCTGAAACCTGGGGAGGTAACCTGCTTGTTTTCCAATACCCCTGTCTCTTCCGAGTTTCCTTTCCCAATTTCATGTTGGAAGTGCGACCGCAGGGATCATTCAGTTTGTAACTCAAGGGTTAATTCTGTTAAAGGCAGCTAGCTCAGAGGGAGGGGGAGCTGTTGCTTAGCAACCATGCGGAGGGGCATGATCCTCCCTGAGGTAACACATGCTCTGATTAGAGGTGTAGCTTTGAGGACGTTTTCTCTCCTGTGTTTGGATGAATGTCTCCCTGCTGTACACAAGACCTGCTTTAAAAAGACAAAACCTCTATTTTCAAATTTATATGCTGCTTTTGTCCAGTTTCCTCAGTGAAGCGTTATCAGGACTTTTCTCTGGGGACTCTGTTATTTAAGTGACTTTGCCAGCTTTACGTACATAACAAATGTTGCCTCATCAGAAAATAGAATGGAAATCTGCCCTGTTTTTTTCTCCCTTTCTTCCCTGCTCTCTCTAAATCCTAGGATGGTCCACCGAATGCCTCCAGGAATGGGACGTGTTTATGGCCTTAGCTGTTCCCAGCATGCTCATGACCTGCATCGAATGGTGGACCTTCGAAATCGGAAGTTTTATGATAGGTCAGTGGGAGGGGAGGTGTCATGGGCAGTGGGAGGGGCCAGAAGACCAAGCCAATCACATTGGAGCATGGCAGTTACAATACAATGCCCAGATCCATCTATCTGCAAGGCTAGGCTGGTGACATAATTGCACAGGCACCAGTTGCAGCTCAGGAACTGAGGCAGAGACAACAACCAGTGGCCTGTTAACTTTTTATTCCTACACACACACACACACACACACACACACACACACACACACACACAGAGTATTTATTTATATAATCTGCTGCTCAAAATGTGAAATGAAGAACTTGGCTAACGTTTTATATAATGAATTTTACCATGCAAATAGTAAATAATACATAACACCTCCTAGCAGAAAAAGTAATAAATACAGTGGAACCTTGGTTTTCGGGTGTCTTAGAAGCCGAACATTTCGGTTTTCGAACGCCGAAAACCCGGAATTGCTTCCGTTTTCGAAAACGCCTCGGAAGTTGAGTGTTTCAGAAGTCGAATGGTCTTTGAGAACGGATTATGTTCAACAACTGAGGTTCTACTGTACAAGTACAGATTCTGAAAAATAAAAAATGACACCAACCTTACAAACATTTAAAGCCATGGAACTAGAGTGGACGCTCGAGTTACATACCTCTTTGGATACGTAACTTTTGGGTTGCGAATGCTGCAAAACTGGAAGTGCCGTCTCCAGTTATGGACTTTTCAGGTTAAGTACGGACCCCTGGAACGAATTTAATTCATATCCGGAGGGTTCACTGTATTAGATTGACAAATACTGTACTTTTCCATGTATAAGACTAGGTTTTTTTCTTGAGAAATCATGCTAGAAAAACAGGGGTCATCTTATACACGGGTAGTGAATAGGGTGGACGTTTGATTGGTTGCTGCTGCGGCTGTTCGTGGCTATTGTGCGTGTTATTGGTTGCTGCGTCAATGGGTGGTGTTGATTGGCTGATGCTGCGGCAATTGGGCAGGCGATCGGCAGCTTCTGCAGACGATGGGACAGAGGGGAGGCGGATTTTGTGACACGTGCGGGTGAGTGATTTTCGGCAATCCCCCCCCCCCCAAAAAAAACTCAACAACCCTGGGGGTGTCTTATAGACGGAAAAGTACAGTAAATATCACCTCACATAACTAACAGCCTGTTATACAGCATTAAACTATTTCCAAACAACAGGAGAGCAAGAAAATAAAATTATGGCTAATACTTTTTTACTTTTTAAACTCCCTGCTCCCTGGTTATAAAGGGGTTTGTCTCAGTAGCAGCTCACATTCTTGGGGAGACCCCTGAGAGCTGGAGAGAGATGCCTTAAGGGCTGAAATGTTTTGAATGTTTCTATGCTTTGAATGTGTACATGTCTAAAGCCCAGCACAGTCCTCTGTCAACGATTCCCACGTCCTGCCTTCCCTCCTCCCTCAATTCCCCCCAACCCAGGTCTCCTCGGTGTCTTAGAGCTGTCGTGCCAATCCATCATTTATGAAGTGGCCACGATCGCCTACATGGTAAGACCTTCTCCTGTGCTGCATCGCGTACAAATTATTATAGTGTTACATTTTGGGGTGGGTGGGTAGGGCAAGTCTGGACGATGCCCTTGGGTCGCTGTGATCCTGTACAGGTTAAAGGTAAAGGTAAAGGTACCCCTGCCCGTACGGGCCAGTCGTGGCCAACTCTAGGGTTGTGCGCTCATCTCACTTAAGAGGCCGGGGGCCAGCGCTGTCCGAAGACACTTCCGCGTCACGTGGCCAGCGTGACGAAGCTGCTCTGGCGAGCCGGCACCAGCGCAGCATATGGAAACGCCGTTTACCTTCCCGCTATAAAGCGGTACCTATTTATCCACTTGCACATAAGGGTGCTTTCGAACTGCTAGGTGGGCAGGAGCTGGGACCGAGCAATGGGAGCTCACCCCGCCCCGGGGATTCGAACCGCCGACCAAACGATCGGCAAGTCCTAGGCACTGAGGTTTTACCCACAGTGCCACCCGAGTCCCTTACAGGTTAGGTCTGAGCAAAAGAGGACTCTGAACTGGTCAGACGAGTTTCTTTGTCAGATAATGGCCAGCAAAGTGCCCTCATCAGCATCTTAAAAGAGCAAGCTGTGTTGCCATAGAGACAACATGGGGGAGCCTTTTCCCCATCTCACCTGGCTTGGCACCTAGTCATCCTAGGAGGGAGAACAATAGGTTCAGGGGCAGGTGAATACTTTTTTGTTCCAGCAAACTTTGGGGAAGGATGGATGTTGTTTACTTTGTATTGCTTTAATAGCTTTTATATAGGTATGTATATATGGGGACGCGGGTGGCGCTGTGGGTTAAACCACAGAGCCTAGGACTTGCCGATCAGAAGGTCGGTGGTTTGAATCCCCGCAACGGAGTGAGCTCCCGTTGTTCGGTCCCTGCTCCTGCCAACCTAGCAGTTCAAAAGCACGTCAAAGTGCAAGTAGATAAATAGGTACCACTCCAGTGGGAAGGTAAACGGCGTTTCTGTGCACTGCTCTGATTCACCAGAAGCAGCTTAGTCATGCTGGCCGCATGACCCGGAAGCTGTCTGTGGACAAACGCCGGCTCCCTTGGCCAGTAAAGCGAGATGAGCGCCGCAACCCCAGAGTCGTCTGCGACTGGACCTAGCGGTCAGGGGTACCTTTACCTTTACCTTATAGATGTATATAGTTTTAATTCTATCGGTGTTTAATTGCTTTTTAGTGACCCCCCCTTTGTTTTTAGTGGTTCTTGTTTCTATCTGTAAGCTGCCCTGAGTCCCCATGGGGGTATAAATAGATATATAATTAGAATAATAATAACGATGGACCGAGTGGGACTGTGTGTGTGTTTGAGAGTTTTGGCTGATGGTGGAAAGAGGAGAGACAGAGGCTTGCCTTGCTCTGTGCTGGACCCAGAGCTATAACACAATCTGCTGGGGTGTTCATGCTGTGAGCTCCTGCATCCGATGCCCAGGTTGTCTAGACGTGTAAACAAACCATATATCCTGAAATCTCCACCGACCTTCATTCTTTCGCTGCTCAGAGATCAGGGTTGTGCTGTATATCATATATTTTATATATACCGTATTTTTCGCTCTATAGGACGCACTTTTCCCCCTCCAAAAATGAAGGGGAAAATGTGTGTGCATCCTATGGAGCGAATGCAGGGGGGAGGCAGGCAGGAAAAGCCCCCAAAAGCCGCACACAAGCTCCGCACGGCTCTTGCGGGCTTTTCCTCAAGAGGGAGAAGGGACTGACGCGGCCAGTCAGTCCCTTCTCCCTCCTCGTAGAAAAGCCCACAGGAGCTGCACGCTCCTTAAAGGGTGTGCGGCTCCTGTGGGCTTTTGCGGGAGGTGGGGGTATTGCCATAGCCGCGCGCAGCCTCTCCCTGCCGGAGAGGTTGCGCGGGGCTAAAGAAGCCATAGCCCCGTTCAGCCTCTCCCGGCTGGAGAGGTTGCGCGCAGCTATGGCAGAAGCCAAGATAGCCTGTCTTGGCTTCTTTCCACTTTGGGGCTGGGGGGGAGGGAACCCAGGTTTCCCCCGGCAGCCCCAAGAAGCTCGCAGAGCAGCGGGAAGGCTGCGTGCCTTTCCGCTGCTCCCCGACCTGCTCTTTGGGGCTGGCAGTGGGCTTCCCCCCACCAGCCCCAAAGAGCAGGTCGAAAGGAACCCGAAGCCTGGAGAACGAGAGGGGTCGATGCACACCATCCCCTCTCGCTCTCCAGGCTTCCAAGGTAGCCACTTGAAGGTGACTGAACGCACCTTGAACGGCACCTTGTTTTAGAGGGGGAGAACAAGGGGGGGGGGAATTCTCCCCCTCTAAAACAAGGTGCGTCCTATGGTCGGGTGCATCCTACAGAGCGAAAAATACGGTATGTGGGTGGGGCAAAAGTTGCAGAAACTGCCCATTGCATAAGTAACCCATGATATTATTTAGGATGTATGGGTATGTTTTGAAGAATGGCAGCTTGCGATTTTTTGGGGTGGTGGTGGTTTCTTAAAGGCGAGATGCTTCCAGTGAACATACACACACAATCTACGATGCCGAAAGCTTTGGTTAAGGTGTCAAAAGCAACACTGTCCTTTCCAGATTCCATTTGGGATCAGTGCATCTGTTAGCGTCCTGGTGGGCAACGCCTTAGGGGCTGGGAACTTCGAGGAAGCCCGGAAATCCTTTGTGGTCTCCATTTTGTGCACAGGTACGTGGAATTTGGGACATGGGTGGCGCTGTGGGTTAAACCACAGAGCCTAGGGCTTGCCGATCAGAAGGTCGGCGGTTCAAATCCCTGCGATGGGGTGAGCTCCTGTTTCTCGGTCTCTGCTCCTGCCAACCTAGCAGTTCGAAAGCACGTCATGTGCAAGTAGATAAATAGGTACCACTCTGGCGGGAAGGTAAACGGTGTTTCCGTGCGCTGCTCTGGTTTGCCAGAAGCGGCTTAGTCATGCTGGCCACATGACCCGGAAGCTGTACGCTGGCTCCCTCGGCCCAGAGTCGGTCACGACTGGACCCCAGAGTCGGTCACCACTGGACCTAATGGTCAGGAGTCCCTTTACCTTTACCTTTACGTGGAATTTATCAGCAAGCTCTTCTCGTTTCATAGAACTGCAGAGTTGGAAGGGACCCTGGGAGTGGTCATCTAGTCCAACCCCCCGCAATGGATCGCAGTTATTTCATCTCATACAATGTCCCCCTTGGCAGCCATTTTGTGACTGGCTCCCACATCGCTTTCTCAAAATGGCCCCCCAAACGGTTGCCAACCCCTGTTTTAACCCTTCTTGGGACAAAGAAGGCAAAAGCCATAATATCTCCCCTCAAGGCATTGCAGGACAGCTGGGCGCCAACCATGGGGGGTTAAACATTAACCCTTTTTGAGAGCAGCACTTACAGTGATCGCCACCTTTCTACTATTTGCACTCTCTGGCTTGTGTCTGATGCTAGTCCTACCTAGAGTAGACCCATTTAAAATAGTGGGTATGACTAACTTGGGTGTCTGTTAATTTCAGTGGGTAAAACTTAAACTTATAAACTCTCTTTGATCTTCTCCAGTGTTTTTTTTCCTGCTGATGGGCACCCTGACAGCATCCACAAAGGACGTCCTAGCTTATATATTTACCAGCGATGAGTAAGTCACAAACCATGTTTTTTAGGCTGACAATAATACTTAGCATCAGTATGGTGCCAAGTCCACACCTTACATTTAAAAGTGCTACGATGTCACTGTAATCAGTCATGGCTTCCCCCAAAGAATCCTGGGAACTGTAGTTTGTTGAGGGTGGTTAGGAGACCCCTTATTCCCCTCATGGAACTACAATTCCCCAGGTTCTCTGGGAAGAGGGACTGAATGCTAAACTGGGAATTATAGCCCTTTGAGGGAAATAGGGGTCTCCTAACAACTCTCAGCCTACTGTCCAAAATCAAGGCCTCATCCGCAATATATATTTAAAGCAGTTCCATGCCACCTTCAATAGTCACAGTTTTGGTATGCGTACGCAACTCGCCTGGCGTGTTCTGAGCAATGCCAATTTTTCTTCTGTGAAATGGGTATATTTGGGGTGACTGCAACAGTTCTGTGAGATTTCCAAAGGTGTTCTTGGCTCAAAAAGGTTTAGGAACCCATGAAACAAGAGATAAAACACTGAGGGCATGTGGCCCTCGAAGTAGAAGAGGTTCCTTTACCCCGGACATCCCAACGCCCCTGTGAAGAAGGCCGCTGTTATTTACCTCACCCTGCAGAGGGAGTGTGTGCTTGTCTGGAATAAGCTGAGGGGTTCAAGAGTGGGAAACCGGGACTCCATTAAATCTGAGATTCCCCTGTTTATACTATTAGCCGTAGCAGAGAGGCCTGGAATTCTGTGATTTCTTGTCATGCAGTCAGAACTTGGCGACAAGCTGCACCAATGTTATTAAAAGGAAGAATTTCTTTGAGTTGGCAGATTGGCTTAGGAACAAAAAATAAAGCAAGACAAATGTTTCTGGGAACTCGGTTGGGGCAGAATGCAGAGTCTGAGGCATTTAGGGGGTAGAGGGGCAGTTTTAGTCTGGTATCTCGGGCACATTGATGTGGCCAGAACAGCCTCCTAGAAAGGCAGGTTGTTCCTTGGAATTAAATGGCATCCTTTCATAGAATCATAGGATTGTAGAGTTGGAAAAGATCCCAAGGGTCATTTAGTCCAGCCCCCTGCAATGTAGGAATCTTTTGTCCAGTGTGGGACTCGAACCCAGGACTCTAAGATTAAGAGCCTCATGTTCTACTTACTGAGGTATCCCTTTTTGTTTTCTGTCTCTCTGCAAATAGGGAGGTAGTTGAACTCGTGGCAAAGGTCATTCCCGTCTACGTCGCTTTCCACCTCTTTGAAGCCCTTTGCGTGAGTATATTCACTTTTAAGGGAAATAGGGTGGGGAGTGGTCTCTCATCTTGTTTAATAATAATAATAATAATAATAATAATAATAATAATAATAATAATAAT
>JAXCMG010000018.1:3230761-3248578 GCA_034642415.1 Podarcis siculus | reverse complement strand
ATAATAATAATAATAATAATAATAATAATAATAATAATAATAATAATTTATATTTATACTCCACCCACCCCGGCCAAAACCGGGCTCAGAGCGGCTAGCATCAAACGTATAACACATTAACATAAAATCAGACAATCAATTAAAATACATCCTAATATCAGATCAGGAAGTTGAATTGAGGTTGGGTTGGGTTTTTTTTAATGCTTTGCACAATGCACAACCTACTCATTGTTCTCATGCCTTCTTAAGGAGAGGTCTAATCCAGTCCCAACAAAAGAAGAATGGATATTAAAAACTTACGGAATATGCAGAAATGGCGAAAAATACTGGAAAAATAAGAAATCAAGATAGCAAACTTTTTATAAACGAATGGAAATGGTTTATTGAGTATTTACAAACAAATTGTAAACTGATAAGAACATTGGCAGGATTATTGTAATAGCCTGCAGTTTCATAAAAATATATATTTACCCCCAGAAGGTAACCCCCGTGTGAGACGCAATCGTATTGTAACCCCTTCTTCCCCTCTTCGCAGTGTACCACCAGCGGGGTCCTGCGTGGCACCGGGAAGCAGAAGCTTGGCGCCATCTTCAACGCCGTCGGGTACTATGCCGTGGGATTGCCGGTGGCCATCGTGCTGGTTTTCGTGGCCAAAATGGGACTCATAGGTACCACTCTTAATACCAAGTTTGCTTATTGGTCCGTCTGGCCCAGTATTGCCCAAAGTGATTGGCTGTGGCTTTCTAGCGCTTCAGGAAGGAGTTCCTAATCTTCTACCTGGAGGTGCCAGCGGGGATCGAACCTGGGACCTTCTGCATGCAGGCCAGATGCTCTGCCCATGACATATAGCCCTACTGACCCTTCTGTGTGGTCTCTCTCCATCTTCTCCCTCAGGCCTCTGGCTGGGCATGTTGATATGTGCCCTTATCCCTTGCATATGCTCTATAACCTACATTGGCCGGATGAACTGGAAGCAGGCGGCTGAGGAGGTAGGGAGATTTATAATAATAATAATAATAATAATAATAATAATAATAATAATAATAATAATAATAATTTATTTATTTATACCCCGCCCCTCTGGCTGAGTTTCCCCAGCCACTCTGGGCGGCTTCCAATCGAGTGTTAAAAACAATACAGCATCAAATATTAAAAACTTCCCTAATCAGGGCTGCCTTCAGATGTCTTTTAAAGATAAGATAGCTACTTATTTCCGTGACATCTGGTGGGAGGGCGTTCCACAGGGCGGGCGCCACTACCAAGAAGGCCCTCTGCCTGGTTCCCTGTAACCTCACTTCTCGCAATGAGGGAACCACCAGAAGGCCCTCAGCGCTGGATCTCAGTGTCCAGGCTGAACGATGGGGTGGAGACAGAGGCCGTTTAGGGCTTTAATGGTCAGCACCAACACTTTGAATTGTGCTCGGAAACGTACTGGGAGCCAATGCAGATTTGATTAAAGGGTGGGGCTTTTTTCTTTTCTTTGGGGGCTGCATTCCCTGTGTCAGGGGCTGTGTGTTGGCAGCAAGTGGAGCCACAGGCAAAAGTGTTCCGGATTAACTGATCTGGAGTGAAGACCACTCTGCTTCCGTTTCCCCTGTACAGTGGTACCTCGCAAGACGAAATTAATTCGTTCCGCGAGTTTTTTCTTCTTGCGAGTTTTTTGTCTAGCGAAGCACGGTTTCCCATAGGAATGCATTGAAAATCAATTAATGCGTTCCTATGGAAACCGCTTGCTGGGCTGGCGGTGCAGAGAAGGGCTTTTCTCCCCACTGCAAGCCTTCAGGACAGGTCCGGGAACAGAGGAGAAGGCGCGCTGCGCTTCCCCGCTGTCCCCGGAGATTTCCCTATGGGCTTTCCTCTTGCGAAGCAAGCCCATAGGGAAATCCGTCTTGCGAAGCCGCTAAAAAATCGGAAAACCCTTTTGTCTTGCGGGTTTTTCGTTTAGCGAGGCATTCGTCTTGCGGGGTGCCACTGTAATAATTTCCCAGCTGGATCAGGGCAAAGGGAGCCCACCTAGCCCAGTCAGAAACCCACAAGCAGGGCCGAAGGACAGCAGCGAAGCTCCCCCCACTCACGACCCCATGCACTGCAGGGGGTTGGACTAGATGACCCCCAGGTCCCCTCCCAACTCTACAATTCTCCTGATTCCCTGGTAAGAACGTGGCCACCTTGGCTCGTAGCTGCCGACGGACCCCTCTGTGGATTCATCAAATTCTCCTTTGAAGCCACTCAGATCAGAACCAACAGATGTGCCCAGGTGAAAAAGGAACAAATGCGAAGGAAGAACGGGGCGGCGTCAGGGGCCGCATAAAATGATGTCAGGGGCCATATGAGGCCCACCTGGACAGCAGGAGATATGTTGGAGTAGGAAACAATAAGATGGCCAAGGAGAGTTAATTTTCTATTGTTTCTTTATCCTGTTTTTATCTTGTGAGTCACTCCAGTGTAAAACTGGAAAATTATTGCAAGCACCGAACATAGAAGCTGCCTTACCTTGATCCAGCCCCTTGGTCTATCCAGCTCAGTATTATGGACACTGGCTGGCAGCTGCTCTCCAGAGTTTGGGGTGAGGAGTCTCCCCACCCCCCACCCCACCTGGAGATGCTGCCAGGGACTGAACCTGGCACATTCTGCATGCCAAGCAGGGGCTCCAGGCACTGAGCTGCAGCCCTTCTCCCTGCGGAGAGGTCCTAGATACCTTAAAAAACCCAGAAACCTTAACAAAAGACCCCCAGATCCCTGGCCGCACAAAGTGCTTCCTTAACAAACTGTCTGGATCCTCCCTCCAGGCTCAGCACCGTGCAGGATTGACCCAGAGGCTGCCCCCGGAGGGTTTGAACTCGGCTCCCGTCCCAAGCAAGATGGCTCCTTCTTCCGGTATGGAACATGGGTTTGTTTTTTTCCTTGTGTGATCCTCAAAGGAGGTCCAGTGTCTGTTGCCATCAGAAGCGTGGCCGCTTTTCAACTGCAAGGCTTAGAAACACGGGAACCGCCGGGTAGCGTCGAAATGCCCATTAACACCAACCCCACAGATGCAAAGGGAGGGGGCTATGCCGTTGGGCTGCTGACTTGGTTGGTTTAAAAGAACAGACTGGGGAAAGTCATGTCCCCCTGCCCCCACAAACTTATTTTAACCACCCGCTGCTCCGTAGCACAAAGGGGTCAGTGCCAGGGCTAGATTTAGGTTTGATGAATCCCTAAGGTAATGGGGCCCTTTGTATGTCCAGCTGTCCTTTGTCAACAACAAATCACCGCTGTTTTTTGTGTTGAATATATGCTATATGGTAATTTATGGACCTAATAGGTATCTAAAGCCATTTGCACATAACAAAAGGCTAGCAGGCGGGGCCTATCATTTACATCATAGGAGCCTACACAACACAGAACCCTGTTGCTGTATGTAGGTTTTATTTTATTTGTTTTCTTATCTTATACAGTGGTACCTCAGGTTAAGAACTTAATTCGTTCTGGAGGTCCGTTCTTAACCTGAAACTGTTCTTAACTTGAAGCACCACTTTAGCTAATGGGGCCTCCAGCTGCTGCGGCGCGATTTCTGTTCTCATCCTGAAGCAAAGTTCTTAATCTGACGTAATATTTCTGGGTTAGTGGAGCCTGTAACCTGAAGTATATGTAACTGTACTGTATTTTGGAAACGTACATCCAGGTTTTTTTTCCTTTACATCTTTTGGGGGCCCGCAAGAGAGGTGGGCTCTAAATTATAGCCTGTTTAGCTTATATGTAAATTTGCACCTGGTTGTTTCGTCCAACGTGGGGCTTGAACCCTGAGACTGAAGAGTCTCACGCTCTGGCCACTGAGGCGCAATGCTTCAGAAACCATGAGCAGAAATGGTTTCTGAAGGTGAATCGTGGCTGGAACCTTGTCGCCGCCATGAAGAAAAGGTAGGATATTTGACCGTGTGCTGCCCCCCTTGACAGCGAGCGAAGTCCAAGCGAGGGCAGAGTGAGGAAAATGGATGGCAGAGGCCTCCAGCATTCTCTTCTCACAGCAGCTAACCAGATGCCAAGCTGACAGTCGTCTCTCTCTCCTTCTCCGCCTGCTGCAGGCCAGACGGACGCTCAGAACGGAGCCGTCCTCCTTAGTTTCTCCAAGACCGAGGGGCCAACTTACCAGCTCCGGCTGCAGGATGAGACGGTGACAGGCCTCTCCACTGTGGGAAAAGTCCTGACTACAAGGCAACTGATCATCCAGAGGGGACTGGCTGTTGCAGCTGCCGTCGTCATCCTGGCCATCGGCGTCACGATTCGGTTCTTCACCGTTAAAGATTAGGGATCTATTAACACACGCACACACCCCATTTTGGTTGGTCCAGGAAGGAAGGAAGAGGGAAGGGGTCCTGTTTGACTTAGAAGCAAGAAACTGGACCCCAGACTAGCTGGGAGCAGGGCTGTGTTTTGATGTCATCAGCGAGTGCAGGCCGGACTTGAACCCAGGACTTGGCGGCGCAAGAAACCCAGCTCCGGCTCAGAGAGGAATAGCCACACTGCTGCCTGCCAGATGTCACTGTGCTACACTCCCATCATCCCTTGCAGTTGGCGGCCATGTTGGCTGGGGCTGATGGGAGTTGGAGTCCAAGCGTTGCCTACCTCTGGCAGGGCAGAAACCATGCTGTGGAGAGGAAGGGCCGCCTCTCGCTATGTTCTGCTCAAGAGTTGACCAAAACTGAAATGAATGGGCCTCCGTCAGCTGTGCCCATTAATGTCAATGGGTCTACTCTGAGTAGGATGCAACCATGAAACGATAACATCAATAAAGCGCTCAAGGCTCAAAGGTCAAATCAAGAAAAACTCTTAATCATTAAAAAGCTTCAACCCACTCTCGAGTTTAATCATGTTATATTTGCAGCTTGCGTAAGTTACAAGGATACACCCACATTTCTTAAACATACACAGAGAGAAATATATCCATCTTCCCATATAAAATATTTTGATAATAATTCTAAACTCACGTCAGTTCTTTTGTTCTCTGCATCTAAAATACTTAATGTAAGAAGTGTTTATTTTGAAGGGAAAAAGAATGAAAGGAAGACAAGTCCTTGGAAAAGGTCAGTTGGAAACAAATCTATAGATCGCTCTGGTTGAATTTAATTCACCTTCCAGCACAGAAATGGGATGAGTCAGTTGCAGTGAATCAGACCAGCCTCCACTGGTGCCCTCCAGAGGGTTGGGACTACAAGTCCCATCGGCCTCAGCCAACCTGATGGATTTTGTAGTCCAAAAACACATTGGAAGATGCCAGGTTGCGGAGAGGCTGTATTAAAACACCCATCTCGGAAACCTCTCTTTTAAAAAACAAAACCCTTTCTCTTCTCCTCCTCTTTGTAGTGAGCTCTGGGAACTGTAGCTCTGGGAAGGGAACTTGGAATCTCCTAACAAGTCCTAGCATCCTTATCCAACTACAGCTCCCATAATTTTTTTGGGGGGAAGCCATGACTTTTGAAAATGGCATCACAGTGCTTTAAATGTGATGGGGTTGACATCTGGAAGGTCACAGGTTCCCCACCTCTGGGCGTTGAGGAGTGCGGCCTGAAATCGGTCACACAAACACACCCTAAGGCCGCTTCGCTGGGCTGGTGTCACTTTGCAAGCCAAATCAGACTGGGCAGCTGGCCTGCAGCCCCTCTGGATTTTGCAGGACTCCCAGCTGCAGATCAGCCCCAGGCAGCCTGGTCAGGGATGCTGGGAGTCCTGCAAAATCCAGAGCTTCTCTACGTCCACCAGATACAAGAAGGTATTTGGCACAGAGTTAGGCCAGAAACCAGCCTGCTTTCTCGCACTGCGCCCTTTCGTTTTGCAACGGGACAACTGCCAATAAGCTTCTGGCAGGCGATACCCTAACCCTCTCTGTAATCCTAAGCAGAAATTTGTGACTGTTTCTGCGTGGACAACTCTGGGACAGAAGCGGTTTAAGGGTCCAAATTTTCACCAGAAAATTTCCCCTTCTGAAGGGGAGTAAAGGCGGACGAGGACTAGCCTCATTATAGGCCTTTTGGAACATACACCCCGTGTCCCATTATTATTTGATTTGTTTAATTATTTAATTTGGGACCAGCACCCCATTTATCGAAGGATTTCATTTGTTTATTTTCTGTACAATTACACTCCCTCCCAAAACCACAACCCCATTCTGATTTCAGCCTCCTTTTGGAGCATTTCACGTTCCTCGTTTCTGATTATTGATTATTATTTCAAAGATAACCTAAGCCAAAGAGTTGAGACGGGGACTGATGTATCAGCCCATCTAGCACAGAGCAAGTCCACTTCTTTCTTTTAAAAAAACCTCAAGACATATTTTTTTGTGTGAAGAGTCCTTCAAGAACAGCAGAATATTGACAGCGCTTTTCGGTTTCGCTGCCAAAAACGCCCTCGTTTACAGCGGGAGGCTGTGGGCGCAGACTGTCGCTCAGATCCTCCTCTTGACTTTTTAGTGTGTTTAATGATTAGAAAGAAATGGCAAGATTCCTTACAGAAGTGTGCTTTAGCAACCAGCCCCCTTAACCCGGTGAGAACAGCTTGTATAACACGACTTGTTCCGTCAATGGTGTCGGTGAACCCTGGACTCAGAAAAACGCGACCTGGAAGAAAGAGAGAGAATTGAACGCCATTAGCTCTTTGAATCTACGGTGTGTTTTCCTTCATTCGTGCGTGGTTTTTTAAAGGGGGAAAAAACCCATAAATTTGAAGCTATGCATAGAAGAATGTCCAATGCTGCCTTAAACAGAGGCACTCCCATTCTAAACTCATCAGCAGATCATTACAACACAAACACAAAAACAGAAGGATCTCACTGGCCCCAGAAGAGATAACTTGAACTTCTTGTTATCCACAAAAACGATGAGATATCTTGCGTCCAACACGCTGCTAGATCAGGGATGGGGAGACTGAGGAAGACCTCTCTGCCAATAAGAGCCATTTGACAGTGGAACAGACTCCCACAAGAGATGGCGGACTCTCCTTCCTTCGCTGGAGGTCTTTAAGCAAAGATTGGATAGCCATCTATCATGTATTTATAGCTGAGATTCCTGCATTGCGGGACTAGATGCCGACTCCACAAGTCTATGATTCTGTGTGCTGGACTCCCAACGCCCCCAGCCAGTAGCCTGGCCACAGGTTACATGAGAAGAGCCTGCTGGTTTAGGCCAATGGCCCATCCAGTCCTGTTCTCCCTGGGGCCAACCAGATGTCCGTCACAGGGAACCTTGCAAGCAGGATCTGGGCACAAGAGCGCCATCCCCTTCTACGGTTCCCAACAACTGTGGAGGCAGAGCCGAGCCGCTGATAGCACTTGAAGCCTCTTTTAAAGCCAAAACCACTCTTGTGGGAGGGAGTTCCACACCTCAACAATGTGCTGCGTGAAGAAACAATTCCTTCCATCTGTCCTGAATCTTCCAACCTCTGAAGATGTCCACGGGTTCTCGTGTTACGAGGAGAGAAAAACTTCTCTCTGTCTGATTTCTCCGTGCCATGCATAATTCTATAGAAGTCTATCCTAGACTGGTGACTGGGAGCAGCCGCCAATAACACATAACACCGGTCTTGAAAGACCTACATTGGCTCCCAGTACGTTTCCGAGCACAATTCAAAGTGTTGGTGCTGACCTTGAAAGCCCTAAACAGCCTCAGTCCAGTATATCTGAAGGAGCGACTCCACTCCCATCGTTCTGCCCGGACACTGAGGTCCAGCGCCGAGGGCCTTCTGGCAGTTCCCTCGCTGTGAGAAGCAAAGCTACAAGGAACCAGGCAGAGGGCCTTCTCGGTGGTGGCGCCCTCCCTATGGAACACCCTCCCACCAGATGTCAAAGAGAAAAACAACTAGACTTTTAGAAGACATCTGAAGGCAGCCCTGTTTAAGGAAGCTTTTAATGTTTCATGCATTACTGTATTTTAATACAGTGGTACCTTGGGTTAAGTACTTAATTAGTTCCGGAGGTCCGTTCTTAACCTGAAACTGTTCTTAACCTGAAGCACCACTTTAGCTAATGGGGCCTCCTGCTGCCGCCGCGTTGCCAGAGCCCGATTTCTGTTCTTATCCTGAAGCAAAGTTCTTAACCTGAAGCACTATTTCTGGGTTAGCGGAGTCTGTAACCTGAAGCGTATGTAACCTGAGGTACCACTGTATTTGGTTGGAAGCCGCCCAGAGTGGCTGGGGAAGCCCAGCAAGATGGGCGGGGTATAAATAACAAATTATTATTATTATAATATATTGTCCTGTCACCTCTGACTTGCCTTTTCTCTGAACCGAAAAGCCCCAAAGGCTGCCACTTTTTCCTAGCAGAGGAGTCATTTTGATGCCCTTGATCATTTTGCTGGGATGATGGGTTTTGTACACCCACCGTGCCTGAAAGACCGCCGGGGTTCCTCACCCCTGAACTAAACTCTTTGCCCGATGCTGCTCAGCCACAACCGAGCGCATGCCATTTTTTAATCATGCGGCCCCCGCATCTGTGCAAGCCGCATGCAGGGGCCACACGGGAGACGGGCACGGAATAGCAAGAAAGGAGAGTCCTACCTCCCCTGAACGGCACCGGCTTTGAATATGGGTTTCATCACTTCCTACCGAGGTTCCACATTCTCTGTGTGGCCACTGCAGCCAGCAAGGTCTTAATCCCTAGCCCAACCCGGCCGTTCTGGGGAGAACCAGAAGAAAATGAGAAATGGATTGGGTAAGGGGGCAACCCCTGCTTTTGTCAGACTTAACATGCATTGGGCTCGTGGGCCGAGTTCTTGTAGGGAAGGAACACACCCATACAGAGGAGTGCCAGGCCTTGGGGAAGCTGTACAGAGGCTGCAGCTGTTGTTGGACTTCAACTCCCAGCAGGCTGCAGGGCCACCGGCCAGTGGAATTATGGGAGTTGGAGTCCAGCAACGTCTGGAGAGCCAAAAGGTTGCCTCTGGGCAATGATGTCAGAGAAGAAAATGAGGTTTAAGGCAGAAATGGGGGCTGGAAGAGCAGAATTTAGAGAATCAGATGGGGCCTCCCAGTGCCTATCTATTTTAATTTTTTATTTCTGTGTGTCTATAACTTTCTTTTCACTGAATATTTCCAGTCCCAAGGCGGTGAGCAATGAGATGAAGTAATGATAATAGAAATGTACGGAAGTAAATGACAACGGTGTAACAAAAAATGACAGAATCTGTAAAGATAATGAAGAAATGAACTGCACTGTCCTAAAGCAAGCAGAGCAAAAGTGTAGAGAGGACCACAATTAACATTTCCCCCAATTTAACCAAATTCCTAGGTCAAGAGAACAGGGCAAACAACCACCCCAAACAGCCACACGGGTCTTAGAAACCGTTCCCACTCCATCTTTCTGGGGGCAGCCCACTCACACCTTCTCTGCCCCCTGCACAATTATTCAGATAAATTATTTATTCAATTTCACTTACATATTTAAACCACTGAACTACAGTTGCCTCTGAGCGGTTTACAAAGATGTGTGTGTGAGCACTCATTCTGTCTTAAGCAAAGGATGCCACCTTTTGCACAAGCTGCCGGGCGATTTACAACAGGAGTCAAATAAGACTGAACCCCCCGTAAAGGAACAGCCCTTAAAGCAGTGCACCAACCACAGCTGGCCTTCAGCCAACTCCCGCCCCGCCTGCCTTCTTACAACCAATTAGAACTACTGGTTCTAGCTCCGCCTACCGTTTTGCTCTGGCTCCTCCTACCGTCGGTCTCCCTGCTTTCCACGCTACTGTTCTGATGTTCCTTCTAAAGTTCAGCCGAAATCGACCCTCCTTTAACCCAACCTCATTAGTTCTGCCCTCCAGGGCAGCCGGGAACCGGGCCTTTGCCCTTTTCCGTGACCCAACAGCCCTTCCGACACCCCACCTCCTTTCAGCAGAGTCCCAGCAAGGACGGACAACTTAGCTCCCAGTTAAGCCCCGCTGGGAAGGCCGACAGGAGCGAGCCAGCAGTAAATCACACGAAAAATCCACGATCTGCACAGGGGCGTCAGGCCTAAGGAGCACAGCAACTCATCTCTGCCAGGCCTTGAAGCTGTTGCGGAGACTGAAAATCCCTGCCTTCTCACAGCTGCCTAAGTCTCCTCCTCTCCAGGGTTTTCCCTAGGCAATCTGAGAGCACGCCTGCGCTGACGCTAATTTCTTTTCTGCCCTTTTCGTGCCTTTCCTGGTTCTGGGAGACAAGGGGGGGGAGAGGAGAAGAAGAAGAGTTTGGATTTGATATCCCGCTTTATCACTACCCGAAGGAGTCTCAAAGGGACTAACATTCTCCTTTCCCTTCCTCCCCCACAACAAACACTCTGTGAGGTGAGTGGGGCTGAGAGACTTCAGAGAAGTGTGACTGGCCCAAGGTCACCCAGCAGCTGCATGTGGAGGAGCGGGGAAGCGAACCCAGTTCACCAGATTACGAGTCTACTGCTCTTAACCACTACACCACACTGGCTGCTGGAGAGCAGCTTGTTGCTGCAGGAAGGGGAGACCCCTGTGCCCCTCCAAACTCATCTCGGCCTCCCTCCTCTCCTGCTCCAGCTTCTGCCTCTGATTCTGGACTGCTGTCTGTCACAGCCTCTTCCTTCTCACTAAGTCCCGTTAGCTCTTCAGCTTCCGACTTCTCTTCCCGGTCTTCTCCCTCTTCTCTCCCTCGTTGTCCCCTCACTCTCCAGGCTCTGAGTCCTCTTCCTTTGGGGGTTTCTCTGCTGGGGCCTCCCACCAATCCTCTGCTGTCTCCCAGCTCCATCTGGTACCCAGGCTGAGACCCTCCCTGCCCGCAGACTGTCTCGCCAGAGTGGTGCATGCTCTGGTTATCTCCCGCTTGGACTACTGCAATGCACTCTATGTGGGGCTACCTTTGAAGGTGACCCGGAAATTACAACTAATCCAGAATGCGGCAGCTAGACTGGTGACTGGGAGTGGCCGCTGAGACTACATAACACCGCTCTTGAAAGACCTACATTGGCTCCCAGTACATTTCTGAACACAATTCAAAGTGTTGGTGCTGACCTTTAAAGGCCTAAATGGCCTTGGCCCAGTATACCTGAAGGAGCGTCTCCACTCCCATCATTCAACCTCCTGGACACTGAGGTCCAGTGCCGAGGGCCTTCTGGCGGTTCCCTCCCTGCGAGATGTGAGGTTACAGGGAACCAGGAAGAGGGCCTTCTCGGTGGTGGCGCCTGCCCTGTGGAACGTCCTCCCACCAGATGTCAAGGAAATAAACAACTACCTGGCTTTTAGAAGACATCTGAAAGCAACCCTGTACAGTGCTATCTCGGGTTAAGAACTTAATTCGTTCCGGAGGTCCGTTCTTAACCTGAAACTGTTCTTAACCTGAGGTATCACTTTAGCTAACGGGGCCTCCTGCCGCCGCCACGCGATTTCTGTTCTCATCCTGAAGCAAAGTTCTTAACCCGAGGTACTATTTCTGGGTTAGCGGAGCCTGTAACCTGAAGCGTCTGTAACCTGAGGTACCACTGTATAGGGAAGTTTTTAATGTTTGATGTTTTATCATGATTTTAATATTCTGTTGGGAGCCGCCCAGAGTGGCTGGGGAAACCCAGCCAGATGGGCGGGGTATAAATGATAAATTATTATTATTATTAGTGCAGCCAGTATATACCAACAGCTCACCTTGACCACGACGGCCACCAGGATGCCCAAGACTGCCAGGAGGGCGAGCCCAATCTTGCGTTTGTTGAACTTCTGCAGGACAAAGAACTTGGCCCAATCTACCTTCTTGCGGCTGCTGGGCGGGTAGCGGAGGTTGTTGACAGCTTCCATCTTGAGGGCCCGGACGAGGCAGGAGCGTTTGTGGGAGAAGGTCTCAAAGCTGTACCGGCCATGGTAGGCCCCCATCCCGCTGTTACCTGGAAAGGGGGGGGGAACAATGGCAAGCAAGGTCTAAGCATGGAGGAAAGAGTTGGTCCACTTCCTTTGACCTTGCAGGGGCGAAACAAAAACCCATCAAGTAGGAGAGGGAAGCTGGGTAAATCGATCTGCCAACCCCCCCCCCCCCCCGCACAATTCACTAGCCCTCAAAGCAATTAGCCTACAGATCTGTCAAAAAAAATTAAAGTAACTAGTCCTCAACCAATGATGTATAGCGATGCCGAAAAAAGTCGCAAGTCCTCAAGCAATAAACACATACTTCTGTCAAAAAAGTCACCAGTCCTCAAGCTGCCAAAAAAAGAAAACCACAAACCATCAAATAATATGTAGCTCTGCAAGAAAAGAATCCAACTAAGTCAGACTGAGAGTTAAAGTATATTCCTTCATTTCAATGAGCCTACTCTGAGTAAGAATATGTTTGATCTGCAAGAAGATCCAACCGATCCATTCTGAAGGAAATGGAGCCCTGAGTGCTCACTGGAAGGACAGATCCTGAAGCTGAGGCTCCAAGACTTTGGCCACCTCATGAGAAAAGAAGACTCCCTGGAAAAGACCCTGATGTTGGGAAAGATGGAGGGCCCAAGGAGAAGGGGACGACAGAGGACGAGATGGCTGGACAGTGTTTTCGAAGCTACCAGCATGAGCTTGACCAAACTGCGGGAGGCAGTGGAAGACAGGAGTGCCTGGCGTGCTCTGGTCCAGGGGGTCACCAAGAGTCGGACACGACTAAACAACAACAACTCTGAGTAAGACACAGCCAGATACAACCCATTATTATTTAGTAATAATTAAGGTTATGATAAACTGCTATTAAATAAAACTGGTAGAAATAATGTCATGATAAATTAGCATAAATAAAAAGAACATTTGGTTATATTAAGCTAAGTGTATAATAAATTATAAACAAACACAATTTATATAGCACTGTGTGTCCAAAGTGTGTTAATGTGTTTATTCGTTGAAATGGATTTCAGAGCAGTGCGCAATGTGGGTACAACGCTGTAAAATCCTGATGTTGGCCACCGTGAGGAAGGACCATGGATAAAAATCACAAAGCATACCGAGGGAGATCACGTGAATCTAAAACGCCTGGGCAAACCAGGATCAAGCGAGTGCCAGGCTTTAGGGAGGGCCTAGGACCCTCGTACCTACGGGACCGCCTCTCCTGGTATGCCCCGCAAAGGACCTTAAGGTCCACAAATAACAACACTTTGGAGGTTCCAACCTCAAGGAGGTTAGATTGGTCTCAACCAGGGCCTTTTCAGTGCTGGCCCCGACTTGGTGGAACGCTCTGTCACAAGAGACAAGGGCCCGCGGGACTTGACATCTTTCAGCAGGGCCTGCAAGATGGAGCTGTTCCGCCTGGCCTTTGGTTTGGACTCAGTCTGACCCTTATGTTTCCCTCCCCTTATGGTCTTGATTTATCAGCTACTTTAAAATGAGGCTGCATTTTAAATTGTATTTTAACCTGAATTTAAAATTAGTTCCCCCCACATTATGTTTTTACAGTGGTACCTCGGGTTAAGTACTTAATTCGTTCCGGAGGTCCGTTCTTAACCTGAAACTATTCTTAACCTGAAGCACCCTTTAGCTAATGGGGCCTCCTTCTGCCGCTGCGCCGCCGGAGCACGATTTCTGTTCTTATCCTGAAGCAAAGTTCTTAACCTGAAGCACTATTTCTGGGTTAGTGGAGTCTGTAACCTGAAGCGTATGTAACCCAAGGTACCACTGTACTGTGATTTTATGGGTGTTAGCTGCCCTGAGCCCAGCTCTGGCCGGGGAAGGCGGGGTATAAATAAAATTTATTATTAGTAGTAGTAGTATTATTAGTATTATTATAGTTCACAACAGCCCTGTAAAGTAGGCTGCCATAAGTAACCTCAGAACAGAGAGGGGAGGGAGGGCTGAGGCAGAGCAGCTTGCCCCAAGGCCTGAGGCAAAACTCCTCCTGACTAGGAAAGTCTGCCAAGGAAGCCCCCATCCAATCCCATGTCCTCCCCTGCCATCTTGGCACACACCCCCCTCCCGTGTCCCTGAGGGGCGACTGACTCACCAACGCCTCCAAACGGGAAGCAAGGGAGAGTGAAGTGCATCAGAACATCGTTGGCTGTCACCCCTCCGCTGGAAGTCTCTGCAATCATCCTTTTGATTATCTGGGAGGGAGGGGAAAAAGAGGGGGGGGATAAGAGAGGGAAATGAGACCGCAAGCTATAACCAGCTCAAGCAACAGATCCATCAACTCGCTCTTGGGCTGATTAACTGGCAGGACGGAATAAATGACACCTCAGTATTTGGGGGAGGCAGGCTTGGTTCCGCTGTGCTACCGGAATGGGTCGATGACCGAGACCCTGAAACAGAATTGGGGCCAAGTTCCTGGTGGCCAGAGGCCTAGTGAAGGTAAAGGGGCCCCTGACCATTAGGTCCAGTCATGGCCGACTCTGGGGTTGCGGCGCTCATCTCGCTTTATTGGCCGAGAGAGCCGGCGTACAGCTTCCGGGTCATGTGGCCAGCATGACTAAGCCGCTTCTGGCGAACCAGAGCAGCGCACGGAAACGCCGTTTACCTTCCCGCCAGAGCGGTACTTATTTATCTACTTGCACTTTGACGTGCTTTCGAACTGCTAGTTTGGCAGGAGCAGGGACCGAGAAATGGGAGCTCACCCTGGATTCGAACCGCCGACCTTCTGATCGGCAAGTCCTAGGCTCTGTGGTTTAACCCACAGCGCCACCCGGTCACACAGCTCGAAACCGGGATGCCCTGATCAATGGATCACTGCACTCTGCAGGAGACAGCCTTTCACAGCCTAGGACCCTCGTACCTACGGAACCGCCTCTCCTGGTATGTCCCACGGAGGGCCTTACGGTCTTCAAACAAAAACATCTCAGAGGTCCCAGGCCACAGGGAGGTTAGGCTGGCCTCAACCAGAGCCAGGGCTTTTTCGGCTGTGGCCCCGATCTGGTGGAACGCTCTGTCACAAGAGACTAGGGCCCTGCGGGACTTAATATCTTTCCGCAGGGCCTGCAAGACAGAGCTGTTCCACCAGGCCTTTGGCCAAGGCACAGTCTGACCCCCTCCTTTGGTAATCCTCACAGAACTCTAACCCAATGGTTGCCATTAATTTGATTTAAACTGGTTTTATAATGAATTGATTTTAGAATGTTGTATTATTTTACTGTTGTGAGCCGCTCTGAGCCCGGCTTCAGCTGGGGAGGGCGGGATATAAATAAAATTTTATTATTTATTATTATGATGATCTTATCTGGAAGTCCATTCCACACAAGGTTAGAATTTGGCCTATGGCGTGGCGGCTCCTGCCTTCTGGAACTCACTCCCGTTAAAAATCAGAAAGCAGCCTTTTCTATCACCTTCTTGGTCCCCGTTGAAGACTTTTCATCTCCCAACAGAATCTTCTAATTGACATCTTTATATGGCACCTGCACTAGATTTGAAGTTTTGTGTGTACGCATGCACTTGCTCAAACTGTTGTTATATATGTTATATATATAATTCATTTTGTTTTGTTTTTACTGTTCTTATAAATGCTTCTACTGCATTGTGAAAATCGCGTCCAGAGGCATCCTAGGAAGCAATTCATGAACAAAATAAAGTGTAAGAAATTGTGGATTTGATGCTGTCTGTGAATTGCTTCCCATAAACCGTCTCAATGCAACGTCACCACAGAAACAATTTAAAACGATCCCATACAGATACAGTCATACCTCGGGTTACAGACGCTTCCGGTTGCGTGTTTTCGGGTTACGGATGTGCCAAACCCCGGAAGTATTGGAATGGGTTACTTCCGGGTTTCGGCGCATACGCAGAAACACTAAATCACGCTTTGCGCATGTGCAGAAGCGCCGAATCGCAACCTGTGCACGCGTAGACGCAGAACTGCGGGTTGCGATAGTTGCAGGTTGTGACCTCCTGCAAGGATCACGTTCGCAACCTGAGCGTCCACTGTGCACAAACAATTCCATATGTGGAAAGTTTCAAGTCCAATGCAGAGACAGACTGAAATAAAGGAGAAATAGTCATATTATTTTTCCTTTTCCTTTCTCCTCCTGTGATGAGGCTGCATTTTAATATTTTAATGTTTCAATATTTTAATGTATTTTAATCTTGTTTTTAAGTTGTATTCATTCAACTTGTTTTTATTATTGCTTGTTAGCCGCCCTGAGCCCGGCCTTGGCTGGGGAGGGTGGGGTATAAATAAAAATTATAATTATTATTAATAATAATAATAACCGTGGCTTTAAAAATGACAAATTCATGCTCTCAGTGGCTACCAGGAAGAATGGATACTTTCTCCACTGTTGGGGGCAATCTGACTCCAAGTACTAGGACTGAAACCCAAACGGTTTGCAACCAGGACTGAGGCTGGAACGAATCGACGCAGCCCGGAAGTGGTTTGTGTCCCGAAAGGCTCCGTCACCTGAGTGCGAAACCTGACCTCTGAACTCCTACCTTCTTGTTGTCAGCGAAGACGTAGAGGGCAAGGGGCTTCTCCCGCTGGTTGATGAACTGGATGGCGTCGTCCAGGCCCTTGACGGTGACAATGGGCAGGATGGGGCCGAAGATCTCCTCCTGCATGACCTTGGATTCCCGGTTGACGTCCGTGAGAATGGTTGGTGCTGGGAGAAAAGAGGTGAGTCCAGGGTGGGAGGGGAAAGAGCAGGGTAACCTGCTCATATGTGGAGATCGGAGGAAAGAGGCAGTGTGGTGTAGTGGTTGGAGTGTTGGAGCTAGACCTGGGAGGCCAGGGTTCGAATCCCCACTCAGCTAGGAAGTTCACCTGGTGACCTTGGGCCAGTCGTTGCTTCTGAGCCTAACCTTCCTCGCAGGTTTGTTGTGGGGAGTAATGAAGTGATGCAATCCACACTACCACCTGCCTTGCCCGGAGGAAGAACTGTGAGGGGAGAGACTCCATCAGCCAAGGCCTCTTTCCCCCTGCCTTGCCCAAACCTCCAGTCTCTGCTTCTCATTTCGTATTGTATTTTGCTGTGCACTGTGGCTTGCTGCCGTTTTATTGATTGGCGTTTAGAAATCACAATATAACTGTTAAGAGTGGATTTCTGATTCACCTTGAAATGCTGATATTTAATATTATTCTATATTATTTTAATAGGGGACGCGGGTGGCGCTGTGGGTAAAAGCCTCAGCGCCTAGGGCTTGCCGATCGAAAGGTCGGCGGTTCGAATCCCCGCGGCGGGGTGAGCTCCCGTCTTTCGGTCCCAGCTCCTGCCCACCTAGCAGTTCAAAAGCACCCCTAAAGCGCAAGTAGATAAATAGGGACCGCTTTCTAGCGGGAAGGTAAACGGCGTTTCCGTGTGCTGCGCTGGCTCGCCAGAGCAGCGATGTCACGCTGGCCACGTGACCCGGAAGTGTCTCAGGACAGCACTGGCCCCCGGCCTATAGAGTGAGATGGGCGCACAACGCCAGAGTCTGGCAAGACTGGCCTGTACGGGCAGGGGTACCTTTACCTTTACCTATATTATTTTAATGAATGTTGAATGTTATTTTATTTGCATATTGTATATTGTATTATGCATATTTTCTTATTTATATGATGAGCCCGGCTTTGGCCAGGGAGGGCAGGATATAATAATAAAATTTATTATTATTATTATTAAGGGGAGAACTATGTAGACCCCCTTGAACTCCTCAGAGTAAAAATGTGGGATATAAATGCTTTTATATATATAAGAAATAAATAAAATATCAAATGCAATGTTAGTCCTGCTCAGAGTAGACTCGAACCCATGACTTTGAGATTAAGAGTCTCTTCTGACTGAGCCATCCCAGCTCATGCAATGAACAAGACTCAATTAGCTTCTTATTCCAACACATCTGCTCTGGGTATAACTTAGCTGGAGACGTTGTCTGCCTAGGCCAGTCTCAGCCTCGGCAGAGAGAGAGAGAGAGAGAGAGAGAGAGAGAGAGAGAGAGAGAGAGA
>JAXCMG010000018.1:3201023-3230751 GCA_034642415.1 Podarcis siculus | reverse complement strand
AGAGAGAGAGAGAGAGAGAGAGAGAGAGAGAGAGAGAGAGAGAGAGAGAGAGAGATTTCCCATCACTTGCAACCTGGTCCTTTTTAAACAGGAGATGTTGGGGATTGAACCTGGGTGCAAAGCGGGTGCTCTGCCCACTTAGCAGTACAGTGGTGCCTCGCAAGACGAAATTAATTCGTTCTGCGAGTTTTTTCTTCTTGTGAGTTTTTCGACTTGCGAAGCACGGTTTCCCATAGGAATGCATTGAAAATCAATTAATGCGTTCCTATGGAGACCGCCTTCAAACCAGGTCCGGGGACAGCGGGGAAGACGCGCTGCGCTTCCCCGCTGTCCCCGGAGATTGCGGGACTGGCAGTGGGGAGAAGGGCTCTTCTCCCCACTGCCAGCCTTCAGAACAGGTCCGGGGACAGAGGGGAAGGCGCGCTGCGCTTCCCCGCTATCCCCGGAGCTTACAGGGCAAGCTTTGTCTTGCGAAGCAAGCCCATAGGGAAATGTGTCTTGCGAAGCGGCTAAGAAAACGAAAAACTCTTTTGTCTAGTTTTCGTCTAGTTTTCCGTCTTCTGAGGCGTTCGTCTTGCGGGGTACCACTGTACTAGAAACCACCCAGCGAATGGGTGGTATATAAACCTCTTTAATTAATTAATGGTGCATTAAGGTAAAGGTAAAGGGACCCCTGACCATTAGGTCCAGTCGTGGCCGACTCTGGGGTTGCAGCCCTGACCATTAGGTCCAGTCGTGGCCGACTCTGGGGTTGCAGCCCTCATCTTGCTTTATTGGCTGAGGGAGCCGGCGTACAGCTTCCGGGTCATGTGGCCAGCATGACTAAGCCGCTTCTGGCGAACCAGAGTAGCACACGAAAACGCCATTTACTTTCCTGCCGGAGCGGTACCTATTTATCTACTTGCACTTTGACGCGCTTTCGAACTGCTAGGTAGGCAGGAGCAGGGACCGGGCAACGGGAGCTCACCCCATCACGGGGATTCGAACCGCCGACCTTCTGATCGGCAAGTCCTAGGCCCTGTGGTTTAACCCACAGCGCCACCCGCATCCTAATGGTGCATTAACAGGATACAAAAAAACCTAACATTTCCAAAATTGAACCAGAACGTCTCCAGCCGAAAAGATTCTCATGCCAATCCTTTGCATGCTTCCCTGGGAGTAAATCCTGCATGGAATCCATTTGCACTCACTTTGCAGCTGTAATTTTTTTAAAAAATAATAATTCTGTATTTAATTACAGTTCAAATTTTTTTAAAGCCCAAGCGGTTTACCAAAAAAAAAAGGCATTCAAATTATTAATAAGCTGAAACGGGTATTAAAAAGAACCCGGTTCTAAAGTTAATTAAAAGGGGATTAAGAGACAAGTCAACTTGTACAGGTCAGCAGGCACCAGAAGGGAGTTTGCTTCTGAGTAGAACTTCAAAGGATTGGGCTCCAAATCCCATGTTAGCTTCCGTATAAACTTCTCAAGCTGCTAGCCCTCAGTTCTAAAAACTCTCCACCTCTCCCCGCAACCAGCCTCCCCTGCAATTCACCTGTGATTTGGGGAAAGAGCTGAAAGGCGATGATAATAATAATAATAATAATAATAATAGGATCACCCCAACATTTCCACCTGGCAATATTCAGCCTGAGGACCCTACATGGCAAGGGCGTTGTACCCAAGTGGCTGATGCCACAGGACTCTTCAGTTTCAACTCCGGCCAGGTGGGGGCGCCACCTTGTGGCCTATTTGTTGCTCAGGTTTCCCCCACTTCTGATGCAGAGGTTCTGAACAGCACACCTGCTTTGCTTTTAGACTTCACAGAATCACAGAACTGCAAAGTTGGAAGGGACCACAAGGGTCATCTAGTTCAACCCCTTGCAAGTCAGGAATATCGGTCTGACCCTTATGTTTCCCTCCCCATGTGGTCTTGATTTATCAGCTACTTTAAAATGAGGCTGCATTTTAAATTTAACCTGTATTTTAAATTGGGTTTTTCTTCTTTCTCCCCCCCCTCTTTTGTTTTCACTGTGATTTTATTGGTGTTAGCCGCCCTGAGTCCAGCACTGGCCGGAGAGGGCAGGGTATAAATAAAATTTATTATTACGGTTTATTATTATTTTACCCAACACGGGGCTCGAACCCACAGCCCTGAGATTAAGCGTCTCATGCTCTGACGACTCAGACAACACCCATGTCTTAAAAAAGGGGATTCCTTCCAGTGTGAGAAATTAAATTTGAGAAAATAAAGCTGTTTGCTGTTTGCAATTGTTGCACATCTTTGCATTAAAAATTAGGTTGTTAAAAAAATAATCTGCTTCCTGCAGGCACTTTTAAAGTTGGCTAAAAGGACGATCCTTTAAATACAAGACGTTGCCTTATATACACGGTCAGACTGCTGCTCTATCTTGCTCAGTACAGTGGTACCTCGGGTTAAGTACTTAATTCGTTCCAGAGGTCCGTTCTTAACCTGAAACTGTTCTTAACCGGAAGCACCACTTTAGCTAATGGGGCCTCCTGCTGCTGCCGGAGCACGATTTCTGTTCTCATCCTGAAGCAAAGTTCTTAACCTGAAGCACTATTTCTGGGTTAGCGGAGTCTGTAACCTGAAGCGTCTGTAACCTGAAGTACCACTGTATTGCCTATAACTATAATAATTATAATTTATTATTTATACCCCGCCCATCTGGCTGGGCTTCCCCAGCTACTCTGGGCGGCTTCCAACAAAATATTAAAATACATTAATGCGTTAAACATTAAAAGCTTCCCTAAAGAGGGCTGCCTTCAGATGTCTTCTAAAAGTCTGGTGGTGGTTGTTCTCTTTGACATCTGGTGGGATGCCTACACGGACTGGCAGCAACTCTCCAGAGTTTCAGACATTGGGGTGGAGGTGGGGCATCCCAGCCCCAGCTGCATGCAAAAGCAGACGCTCTTACCACTCGGCCACAGCTCTTGAAAGCAAAGCAAGATTCTAGTCCTCATGGTCTGATTTAAAGAGGAATGTAGGAAGCTGCCTTTTGCGGCGTCAGAGCAGGGGATTGAACCCGCAGCCTTCTGCAGGCAGAAGCAGAGCTTCCCCTTTTGCAAGACAGCTGTAAACACCCTGTTTTTAATCACATGCACAACAACACGTATTTATCCACCCAGCCCATTCATTCTTCCTCCTCCTCCGCACAGAAGAGGCATGCAGATTGCTTCTGCTCGTGCATCCGAAAAACACGGCCTGAGATTCAGGACGAAACTCAGATCCCTCCCGGCCTTACCTATAAAGCACGTAGATTCATCCGTTTCCCCGCCGTAAGCAATCTTCTGCCCTTCCAGGAGGCCCATGAGTCTCTTGAAATGGCGCTTGTTCACAATCCTCTCGTAGTCTGGGGATTTCTTTATGTCCTCACCATAAAAGTCCTGCCAGGGGAGGGTCAACAAGGCCACGTTGGCTCAGGGTGGCTGGGAGGGCTAGCCTCCTGGTTTTTTAAAATTTGTTTTCATTTTATTGACTCTCTCTCTATATATATTTATTTATTAGTTTTTTAACATATCATTTTCAACAATAATTAAACATACTTTTATATCTTATACAATTTTTTGGCTCCCATCCATCACATCTGAAAATTTTCCAATCTATTCACTTAATTTACATTTCTGACTTTCACTATTACATTTAAATCTCATAACTAACATCTCTGTTCTTTCTCTACTTTGCAATATTTCATATATTTCTCCTTACAACACTTCTTGTAGTCCTAACTAGCCATTTAATTGACTTGTTAACAAGCAAGCAATCAGAAAAGGGTGGATGCAAGGAAAATAAGAGACTCAAAAACTTTAAACCGCAAAGCGTCACAGCCTTGGGGTTCCCAACGCCCTGGCATAACCATTTCAGGTTGTTGGCTTAGAAATGTAATGGAACAATATAGTTGTACCTTAGATCCCCAACGCCTTGGTACTCGGACGCTGCAAACCTGGAAGTGAGAGTTCCGGTTTGCAAAGGTTCTTTGGAACCCGAACGTCCGACGGGGCTTCAGATTGGCTGCAGGAACTTCCCACAGCCAATCAGAAGCCATGCTTTGGTTTCCAAATGTTTTGGAAGTCGAACAGACTTCCGGAACGGATTCCATTCAACTTCCAAGCCACAACTGTAAATCCATGTACCCTCGATGGCACGAGGCTCCTGTGAACACATCTGCCCGATTCTAACACCTCACCTTCAGCGTCTTCTTAACAGTCTCCACTATTTGGTTTTGGATGGACGGGTCGCACAGAATGTAGTCGGGGGCGATGCAAGTCTGGCCGCAATTCATGAATTTCCCCCATGTGATCCGCCTGCCGGGAAAAAGAGACCTCAGATCTAATGCCATGGACTAGTGTCTTGGGAGAGGTAAACCTTTTCAAAGGGCGGCGGGGAGGGGATTTCGCTACTAAATCCCGTCTGGGCTACACCAAGACATCGCAGTGTTGAAAGAGAATCAATTGGCAATGTGCAGCCTTTCTAAGAGATCTAATAATTGCTGTTTGGAAGATTGCATCCTTTGGGGTTCCCTAGGGCCATAGCTGTCAACGTTTCCCATTTTTTTAAGGGAAATTCCCTTATTCCGAATAGGATTCCTTGCAAGAAAAGGGAAAAGTTGACAGCTATGCCCAGGGACGGGGGTGGCGCTGTGGGTTAAACCACAGAGCCTAGGACTTGCCAATCAGAAGGTTGGCGGTTCGAATCCCCATGATGGGGTGAGCTCCCATTGCTCGGTCCCTGCTCCTGCCAACCTAGCAGTTCGAAAGCACACCAGTGCAAGTAGATAAATAGGTACCACTCTGGCAGGAAGGTAAACGGCGTTTCCGTGTGCTGCTCTGGTTCTCCAGAAGCGGCTTAGTCATGCTGGCCACATGACCCGGAAGCTGTACGCTGGCTCCCTCGGCCAATAAAGCGAGATGAGCACCGTAACCCCAGAGTCGGCCACGACTGGAGCTAATGGTCAGGGGCCCCTTTACCTTTTTATGCCCAGGGCCTCACCCACCCACAACGGCACACCAGCCAGGTCTGATGCACAACTGCAAAACCAACATGCTCTAACATCAGGGATGGGGAACCCCAGGTTGAGAGGCCAATTTTGGGACTCTGGACTTCCCCGTCCGTTCCTCCTAAGTCTCCTGGGGCCAAACATCCTTTGCTGGAACCCCCATGAGTGTTTCTGCCTAGAGTGTAACCTCAAATTTGGATCACGCCTTCCGCTCCCTTGGATGCAGAGAGAGAGAGCGTGTAGCCGAAAGCACATAGGGACAAATTCTCCCTCCTGCCACTTCTGGCATGCGTCGGGGGCCCAAAAAACCTTCCCCACCACAAAAGTCGGCTCAGATTTCCAGAATGCATCAGCTGTTATTTTATTTGAAAAAGGGAGGAGGAGGAGGGAGAATTTGAACTTTGGCTCCCCTGCTCTCGATTGCTCAACGCAAGCCGATGATGCAAAATACATCCAAGCAGGTTAGAAGTAAGCCAAGGTTCAGGGAAAGAGGCAGCCTATGTCATAACGCTGTGAACACCCATCATTGTGGCGTAACCACACTTGGAATTTTCTACTGGGACAGATTCAAGGCTTAGAACGAAGGGCAATTTCTCAGATCCCGCGAGCAAAGAGAAGAGGGCTGTTTCATCACTCATAGGGTGAAAGGCCAGGAGCCCAACAGCAGGTGGCGCCAGAGCAAAGCCAACTGATTCTAGTTTTGGGGCCTCCTCCTTCCTGAGGTCTACAAGGGGTGAAGGAGGAGGAAGGAACTGATAGGCAGGGCCTCCCAGGGGCTGGTTGGAAGCAAGGAGGCAGGCAGGAAGGAAAGCCAATAGAGGGCAGGCTGTGATTGGTGGGGGATCCAGTGGGGATCCCTCACATCATCCCTTGCTTGGGAGGGTTCTGGCTAAAATCAACTCAGGCCCAAATATCTGAAAGGCCAGCTCATCCCCTATAGGCCCTCTTGGGTACAGAGATGAGCAGAGAAGGCTCTCTAGATGGAAATGTAAGGAAAAAGAGGGGAATTTCTTCCATATGTGGTGGACTTGTACTAAGGTTAAAGCCTACTGGGATATGATATATAATGAACTGGAAAAGATTTTAAAAAATACCTTTATTAAAAAACCAGAGGCGTTTTTGTTGGGTGTAATTGGAGAAGAAATTCCCCCCCAAAATATAAATTTATGTATGCTACTACAGCCGCGAGGATACTTTTTGCCCAGAAATGGAAGCAGCAGGAACTTCCAACACTGGAAGAATGGCAGACTAAAATGATGGGAATATGCAGAACTGGCGAAGCTGATGGGGAATATACGAAACCAACGCAACGAGCTGTTTGAAAAGGACTGGAGTGAATTTATACAATATATGAAAGAGCATTGTAAACATTTGAAAACGCTTGCCAGGTTTGAGTTAAAATATTTTGTAGTGCTAATTTTTGGAATCTCTTTACAATTAATAAGGTAAATGAAAGGAGGTAAATAGGTTGATACAGAAATGCTAAGTTGTAAGTGAATATTGATGAAAGCCAAGTAATGGGAGGGAGGGGAAGTTGAGGCTCAGTTTGAGCAATGCTATAGGTGATGTTATGATTTTAAAGAATAGTGACTATGGTAAAAATAATGTAAACTCCATAAAAATTATTATTAAAAAAAAGAAGAGAGAAGGCTCTCTAGAAAAATAAGAGTTGCAGAGTTGGAAGGGACCCCAGGGTCATCTAGTCCAGCCCCCTGCAATGCAGGAATCTCAGCTAGATCATACATGACAGATGGCCATCCGACATCTGGGGCTGGCCTCAACCAGAGCCAGGGCTTTTTCGGCTGTGGCCCCGATGTGGTGGAACACTCTGTCACAAGAGACTAGGGCCCTGCGGGACTTGACATCTTTCCTCAGGGCCTGCAAGATGGAGCTGTTCCACCAGGCCTTTGGTCAGGGCGCAGTCTGACCCCCTCCTTCGGTAATCCTCACAGAACTCTAGTCCAATGGTTGCCATTAATTTGACTCTGAACTGATTTTAGAATGAATTTATTTTAGAATGTACAATATTCCAATTAATTGATTATGATTTGATGTAAACTGTGTTATTTTTACTGTTGTTAGCTGCTCTGAGCCCAGCTTTGGCTGGGGAGAGTGGGATATAAATAAATTATTATTATTATTATTATTATTATTATTATTATTATTACAGTGGTACCTCGGGTTAAGTACTTAATTCGTTCTGGAGGTCCGTTCTTAACCTGAAACTGTTCTTAACCTGAAGCACCACTTTAGCGAATGGGGCCTCCTGCTGCTGCCGCACCGACAGAGCACGATTTCTGTTCTCATCCTGAAACAAAGTTCTTAACCCGAGGTACTATTTCTGGGTCAGCGGAGTCTGTAACCTGAAGCGTATGTAACCCAAGGTACCACTGTATAATAATTATAATAATTATAATAATAATTATAATAATAATAATATATAATATATAATAATATTATCTCCATAAAAACCTCCAAGGAAGGGGAGTCCACAACTTCCTGAGGGAGACAATTCCACTGTTGAACAGCCCTTGCATTCAGAAAGTTCTTCCAGATGTTTAGTCAGAACCTCTTTTCTTGTAACTTTAATCCATTGGTTCAAATCCTGCCTTCCACAGCAGGAGAAAACAAACCCAAGCCACTTTCCATGTGACAAGCTTTGAGATCAAAGCTTTCCAAACACATTAGTGTGTTGGCTGTAGTGTGTAGGCGGGCCATGCAATTGCTCCCTGCGCTCCACCCGGGGCTGGAAAGGGATTAGATTAATCTCCGGCTCGCTAGTAAAACTGAATTACCGTGTGGCGAAATGATGTGCGCCTATAAAGTGTGTCAAAGCATGAAGCTTGGAAAGCTCTGCTTTAGATATTGGAAGCTCCACCTTGTCATGAGCCTTCTTAAATTGGGGTGCCCTAGATTTGGACACAGGACTCCAGGTGTGGTCTGAGCAAGGCAGAAAAGAGCGATAACATTTACTTCCCTAGATGTGGACACTCAACTTCTGTTGATGCAGCCTAGAATAGCATTAGCCTTTTTTGCTGCTGCATCACACACTGGACTCATATTCAGCTTGTGGTCCACTAAGACCCCGAGATCTTAGTCGTTCCTCCACCCACAGAGCCTTGATGGGTGGCGGCTCAGCAGGAGAGGGACTTCTTTGCAGTGGCCCCTAAACTGTGGCACACCCACTCCACAGAGGTATATCTGGCACCTTCATTATACAGCTTTCAGAAAACGCTGGAGACGCTCCTCTTTAATCTGCTTTTTTGACGCCTGAGTTGCCTGATTTTAGGACCCACCTTATAGCTTATTGTTGCGAAGAAATTTAAGGACTATTTGAATAAATACTGTAATATAAAAAATTAGAAGTTACTTGAAAGTACCAAACAGGCCTAGGATTAAATGAGGATTTAATTAAATAAATGGGATTTAGAACAGTAAGAAAAGTGAATAAGATAGAAAAAAGCTGGAAATATTTTTGTTTAAAAATGATATTGGAAAGCTGTTACATGCAGACACAAGGAAATTCAGAAGGAAGGGACTTGAGGAAGTCAATCTACAATGTAAACAAAACTGGGTATGGTATTAAGATTACATTTTTATTATTACTGTTGTGGTTTTGTATTGTACTGTTTTTTCTTTGGTATGCTTTTCTGTTTTTGTTAATGTTGTATGTGTTATAATTGTGAAAATTTAATAAAAAAAATTGAAAAAATATATATATTTATATCTTATGGTTGCAAGCTGTTTTATATGGTGTGTTTTCCCCCCCATTAAAAAGAAAAAGTCTAATGCCTTGTGGGATCTCTTTGGGAGAAGAAACGGCTCAGGAGAAAACCCTAAGATGGTTTGATGGTGCCTTGTACGTCTCCTTCTGGCAACTCCTGCTGCCAAGCTGGTGCCAAACATCTTTCTCTGCTTTCCTTTGGATCACATCAGCGAGGGCGAGGGGGGGTGTTTTGTCATCTGGGCAGCCCAGCACCCCCAGACACACTGCCCAGACTTGCACCCCAGAGAGATCACTTCATTGCTTGCCTGCGAGCGCTCCAACTGGAGAACAGCCTTTGCCAAAGCTAGACTGGTGACTGGGGGCAGCCGCCGAGACCACATAACACTGGTCTTGAAAGACCTACATTGGCTCCCAGGACGTTTCTGAGCACAGTTCAAAGTGTTGGTGTTGACCTTTAAAGCCCTAAACAGCCTCGGTCCAGTATACCTGAAGGAGCGTCTCCACCCCCATCGTTCTGCCCGGACACTGAGGTCCAGCGCCAAGAGCCTTCTGGCGGTTCCCTCCCTGCGAGAAGCAAAGCTACAGGGAACCAGGCAGAGGGCCTTCTCGGTAGTGGCACCTGCCCTGTGGAACTCCCTCTCACCAGATGTCAAGGAAATAAACAACTACCTGACATTTAGAAGACATCTGAAGGCAGCCCTGTTCAGGGAAGTTTTTAATGTGTAACATTTTAATGTATTTTTAATCTTTGTTGGAAGCCGCCCAGAGTGGCTGGGGAAACCCAGCCAGATGGGCAGGGTACAAATAATAAATTATTATTATTAAAAGGTGTCATGGGCTTTGAAGACACTCGAACTCAGGACGCAAGGGAGAAACGTGCTAAGAGGAAGGCACCTTTGGCAAACCTTCATCGTGATGAACTCCCACCCGGAAACCAATGTCCCCACTGTGGAAGGATGTGTGGATCCAGAATTGGCCTCCACAGTCGCTTACGGACTCATTGTTAAAACCGTGTTTATGGAAGACAATCTTACTCGGCTAGGAGTGATTGCCAAAGGAGAAGGAGAAGACTAATGCAGTGGTTGACTTCACCCCCGGAGGCACACTCCATTGTCTCTCAAGACAGACGGTTGCCGACAGCATTTTAATGCCGCAGCCTGCCCTGGGATGTCGGGTTGATGGCCGGGTAATAAACAAATTAGAAATAATAAAGTATATTGGAATTGCCCAAGAAATATGTAAGACTGTTTTGGTATGCTGCAACTGCAGCTAGAATTTTGCTGGCTTAAAACTGGAAACTACAAGAAGTACCGACGGTGGAGGAATGGCAGATGAAGATGATGGATTTTGGGGAACTAGCCGACCAGACCAGAAGAGTCCGTGACCAGAGGGAGGAGGAACACCAAGAGGAATGGAAGAAATTTAAGGACTATTTAGCTAAATATGTTAAGATACCATAAATACCTGCGAGTACCAAATAGGCCTAGGAGTGAAATATGTGATGTGGTAAAATACTACGTTAAAGTTAAAATGAAAAGAAAGAAAGTTGTGAATTGCCCAAGTAAATTTTAGGTGAAAATAGTTTTGGAAAACTGCTACAATGGATTACATGGAAACTCAGCTAGGCGGATCTGATGAAGTCATTTAACAATGTGAACAAAAATGGAACTATCAGATTTTGGATAAGTGTTTGTTTGTTTATGTTTTTTGTTTGTTATATATTTGGAAAACTAATAAAAAATTTTGAAAAAATATATATAGTTAAAGCTATGGTTTTCCCAGTAGTGATGTATGGAAGTGAAAGCTGGACCATCAAGAAGGCTGATTGCCGAAGAATGGATGCTTTTGAATTCTGGTGCTGGAGGAGACTCTTGAGAGTCCCATGGACTGCAAGAAGATTAAACCTCTCCATTCTGAAGGAAATCAGCCCTGAGTGCTCACTGGAAGGACAGATCCTGAAGCTGAGGCTCTAGTACTTTGGCCACCTCATGAGAAGAGAAGACTCTCTGGAAAAGACCCTGATGTTGGGAAAGATGGAGGGCACAAGGAGAAGGGGACAACAGAGGACAAGATGGTGGGACACTGTTCTCAGCATGAGTTTGACCAAACTGCGGGAGGCAGTGGAAGACAGGAGTGCCTGGCGTGCTCTGGTCCAGGGGGTCACGAAGAGTCGGACACGACTAAACGACTAAACAACAAGAACAAATGCAGGTGGGCTGTGAATGGACCCTGAGCTGCAGAACCATGACAGCACTGGCTCGAGCACAGAGTGACCCGTTGCAGAGCTCACCTGCACGCCATGTCGACATCGCAGTTTTTGTCGATGTAACAAGGGCTCTTCCCTCCCAGCTCGAGAGTGACAGGCGTCAGGTGCTTGGCAGCAGCCTCCATGACGATTTTCCCCACTGTGCTGTTGCCAGTGTAGAGGATGTGGTCGAATCGCTGCTTCAGAAGTTCTGTGGTCTCTGGAACGCCTCCATTGACGACCGGGAACAGGTCCTGGCGGGGAACGCAGAACAGAAGCGTGGCTTAGAACAGCTCGACTCCCATAAGAGAGAGGGGAGTGGGTGGGGAAATAAAGTTCACGTCGCTTTTAGCTGGAATTTAGGGACAGTGCCAGGTTGGGGCAGGGATTTGATTTCGTTTGCGCTGAAAGGCATACACGATTTGCATTTCCAGAAGCAGAAGCGCAAGACGCCAGATTGTGCAATGAGCATCGTCCTTGGAAATGCACAGCCCGGGGCAAAGCGTGCAGAGAAATGCATATGAATAACATGCAAAACACTCAGATCAGATTTGGGAAAGCTGGTTTGCAAAAACGGGGATATTAGGACAAATTGCATACCAAAATGTGCACAGGAGGTAGAATTTAAGAGTCAAATGCTAACAAATCTTCGTGCACATTTAGAACAAACGAACTCTTGGAGAAATGTGGAGAACTGAATGTGCAATTTTCTCGTTTGCTGATGCTTCGTTAATTTCTGTTTCACGTTGTTCAAGCAAGAGCAGCGATATGCAGAGTGCCAAGTGCAGAGGGCACTCCAGCATGTTGGAAACTGCTTTTGGAGCTCAGTACAGTAGGCACAAACAAAAGACAAAATAAAATACGAAACTGCTGGATTTTGAAGCCTGACCTCAGCATAAGACGCATCCAGATCGGCTAGTCAAACCGGATCGTCAAACCGGTTGCAGCTTTTTAGCAACCTACGCCAAAGTGCACCTGCCTTCGGCTTCACGGTCCTAAGTACCAGTTTAAAAACAGGGCTGGGAAACTGTTTCTCAGCCCAAGGGTCTCGTTCCCTCCCAGGCAACAATCCAGGGGCTGCACGCCAAAAGAGCCGGGCAGGAGAAGGAGGGAAAGCAGAGAAACGGCAGAAATCCTCCTCTTTGGTTCAGGGGGCTGTGTTGCAACTGTGCAGAAGGTCAGAGGTTTCCAAACAGCAAGAGGCTTTATCACAGCCCAGGGGCACATCCCAGCCAGGACCGGAACGAGGGGGCCAAGCATGACTTCGGGAAGATCCCGGGGGCCAGACAGAGAGGCCTGTGGGCCAGATTTGGCCCCTGAGTCCTAGGCTCCCCACCCCTGGCTTAAAACGGCAGCTGTTTACAAAGGCTGTCAAGGCGAGCGTTTGGGGGCTCATTAATCTTGGCGCTATTCCCTCTACGGTTGTTATTCAAACTGTCGTTTCACTATTTAATTGTTTCTTCCTGGTTTTATGTTGCTATTGCTGCTACAGGCTGCTATCTTATGTACTGTTTTGCTATCAGTCGGAGCAGATGGTTTTACACGTGAGAGCGGGTGTGGAAAGGCTTCTTTCAGAAGTTTTAAACTCCACCCTCCCTTTTCTTCTTCTTTCTTTATTAAAAAAAGGTTGTTGCCAAAATGGTTTTTCAGAGGTTTTAAAGGGATTCTGCTATTGGCATGTTTGCCGCCTTTGGGAGGAAGAACGGGGAAATAAGCTGAATAAATATATTGCACAATGTTGCATTTTGGGGACAACACACTGAGTTCCTTTTTCCAGAGAGAGGAGGGGAAGGGGGGGAAAGGCAGGACATTTAAGTTAATAAAATAATAACAATAAGTAAATAAAACAGAAGTATGCTTTTGGGGGGGAAGAGTATGTAATAATTACATACGTAATAACTAATATTATTATACTATTTGCTGGACTTCATTGCTCTCTGATGGGGCCAATTTAAACTGTGCTGGAGAAGAGGTGGGAATGTCTCCTGACGCCGACCGTGGCAGCCTTCGTCGACCCGGTGCCCTCCAAATATTGCCAAACTACAACTCCCATCAGGCACGGCCGCAATGGTGACTGGGAGTTGTAGTACGGCAAAACATCTGGAGGGTGTGGAGCGTTATGGCGGCGGCGCTTTTCCCCTGGCGAAGAATTTGCAACGGTCAACATGCAGAATTTAAGCCCTTAACAAAACAAAACACAGAACACACACTGATCCACCTGCAGAGAAATTAAGCGCTTCCGGATCACAAATCTGACGCCAAGCCGGGAGATTGTGCCTACCTTGTCCAGGTACTGAGGGAGGATTTCTTCGAAGAGCTTGGCCGTGTGTTCGCTGACCTCAGAAGGCTTAATCACGACAGCGTTCCCTGGAAGATTCGAGGAAGGGGATATTTGTTCAAAAGTGCAGGAAGAGGAAAAGGGGGAGCAGCTGGCTGCTAGTTACACCCCAAAGATCAGAGGCCACTGAATACCAGCCGCTGGGGAACACAAGGAGGGCAGAGGGCCTGCTGAGCTCAGGATGGGAAGCTGCCTTAAACCCAGCCATACCACTGGCCTATCTAGCCCAGTATTTTCGACACGGGCCGGCAGCAGCTCTCAGACACAGGACAATTCCCAGCTGCAACTGGTGATGCTGGAGCTGGAACCTGGGACTCTCTGCAGGACAGACAGGAGCTCTACCACTGCCCTACATCCCTATCTAAGCAAGGAGGCCAGGGCAAGGTGTTTCTTTGGCGTGATCCAGCGGCCAGGCTCTGGAGAAAAGAGTAGTGATCAGGTGGGATTGCTAAGAGGAATTATAACAAATATAGAGTAAGCCATCTGTGCCAGCAATGAAAGCATTGCGGTGACTGGGTTTAAACTATTTTGATATGATTCTTGATCAATCCACACCTCTGCATCCCTGGGTCATTAAAGATAGTGGGCAAGCTTCTTTGAAGTATCTTTCTGATATGTTAATCTTAGGATGTTAATCTTAGGGCCAGGAAACAGATCTCATATGAAGGTGATAATGATCGCTGTCTTCCTGGCCAACTTCTTATCATGTATATTCCTTATTTATCACCTCCGGGGTTGCCAAACATCGTCCTTTGTAGTTCTGTTATTTGTTTACCCCAGAAATATGTGTGCTTAATTAGTTTAACTTGTCCCCACGTGGGGTTTGTTGAAATGCTCAGAAGAAATCTGATTGGTTCTTACGAACACTCTGTAAAAAGTTCTTTTGTGAATAAAACGACCTGGGCCAGGGGCTAGAGAGAGACACAGACAGAGAGATTATTATACGCACCCTTCCCAGAGTCTTGCTGGTTCAAGCCTCTGTGTGTACTCTTATTAATCAGAGTTCAATCCTTCCTTTACTTTGGGAACGCCTCAAAAAGGAGACCCCCACCCGGGTTTTCAGGGCAAGCGGTTTCGTGGGCTGCAAACACGGCAGGACCACAGCTCAGGCAGAACCGCAGGAGTAGGGAGAGAGAATGACGGCCGCAATCGTAAACCCACTTACCTGTGGATCGGCCCCACTGAACTGAGGGAGTCTTTATCCCTGCAAAGCCTTCTCTTGCCTCCTGTTCGGACCGAGCTTTTCCCAGCGCTGTGGTTTTCGTCCCTCCAAACAGCTCTCTGTCCTCATGAGGACTAGAAACAGCCCCCCTCCTCCCGTGCCTGGGATTGAAAAGGTTCTCTGCCCGCTGCGTCGCACCGACGGAAGAATCGCCCACTTACCTGCGGCGATGGCCCCAATGAGCGGCTGTATGACGAGGATGAAAGGGTAGTTCCATGCCCCGATGACCAGGACCACGCCCAGCGGCTCACGGTGGATGTAGGTCTCGTCCGTCATCGTCATAATGCTCTTCTCCACGTACTGAGGGGCGGCCCATTCGGGGAGTTTGTCCACCATCAGAGCAATCTCCCCCAGAGCGCCCATAATCTCGTAGCTGAAAGCGTTGAGGTCGTTCTGTCCGGGAGCCAAGAAGAGGTGGCATGTATTAAGAAGGAACGGCGACCACAATAATCTCGTGAATTTCATCGTATTAATAATAAGAATAGTAAACCGGCAACCAAGCCACGTATTGTTTTATTTCTTAAATCTGTACCCCAAGCCTTCCTCCCAAAGGAGACCAGAGCAGCATTAATATTAGTATTAGTTATTCTATTATTTGCTTATTATTATTATTTTTACTAGCCAGTAAAGGTAAAGGGACCCCTGACCATTAGGTCCAGTCGTGGCCGACTCTGGGGTTGCGGTGCTCATCTCGCTTTATTGGCTGAGGGAGCCGGCGTACAGCTTCCAGGTCATGTGGCCAGCATGGCTAAGCCGCTTCTGGCAAACCAGAGCAGCACACGGAAACGCCGTTTACCTTCCCGCCGGAGCAGTACCTAATTATCTACTTGCACATGACGTGCTTTCGAACTGCTAGGTTGGCAGGAGCAGGGACCGAGCAACTGGAGCTCACTCCGTCGTGGGGATTCAAACCGCCGACCTTCTGATCGGCAAGTCCTAGGCTCTGTGGTTTAACCCACAGCGCCACCCGCATCCCTACTAGCCAGTAACCAAGCCCAAAGAAGAAAGGGGAGGATCAATAACATGGGATGGGGGACGCCTGGCTTCACAGAAATGCATGTGAAAAGGGTCTATGGGTTTTAGTGGACCACAAGCTGAACATGAGTCCACTGTGTGATGCAGCAGCAAAAAAGGCTAATGCTATTCCTGACTGCATCAACTGAAGTCTAGTGTCCAGACCAGGGGAATGAATGGTACTGCTCTCTCCTGCCTTGGTCAGACCACACAGGGAATCCTGTGTCCAGTTCTGGGCGCCACAATTTAAGAAGGATGTTGACAAGCTGGAAGATGTGCAGAGGAGGGCGACTAAGGAGATTGAGGGTCTGGAAACCAAGCCTGATGAGGAAGTTGGGGATGTTTAGCCTAAGATTACCAGATTTCTTTCAATGAATCCCGAGACACTTTTCAACTTCCATGGATTTTGTATGGGGACTGATTTGTAAATCCGGGGACTGTCCCCAGGAAACAGGGACATCTGGTGACCTTAGTTTAGCCTGAAAAAGAGGAGACTGGGAGGAGATACGATACTCCCTGAATCCCCAAATAATATAGTAATTTTGGAACAGATGAAGTTTCCAATTTGTCTTCAAGGGCAGCCCCACGTGGAGAGCCTTGCAGCAGCCCGATCTTGAGGTTGTTCTTGTTATAATTCCCCCCCAAAAAAATTATTGGTTTTCTCTTATAATACACAAACATAAACACAGAAAAAAACATTACATTTAACGCAACATAAAAACTTAACAACAATAAAAATGCAAAAGATAAAAGTAGAATTTTGTTCCCCTTCTTATACCCTGGTATATTTACATTGCTAGAAGACTTCCTCGACACCTTCCAATCTGAATTTCATCATAACACATATTTAGCAGGTCCCAATTTCATATCTGTAACATCAATACCCTCTTTCATTCTTGTTGTAATTTATTACCTGCCCTTCACCCAAACGACAACTTCCAGACTGGATTGCTGCAATGAGCCCCATGCAGGGCTGCCCTCAAAGAGAACTTGGAAACACCAACTGGTCCAAAATTATGATGATTATTTTAATTTATTCCCCGTCCTGCACTCCAAGGTGCTAGGGCAGGTGAGCAAAACCTTGGATCCCAGAACAGTTTTAAAACTTACAATAAAAAAGTACAATCATAGAAAATAGGGGGGTCCCCAACTATTTCCCCCACCCCAGGGCCTTGTTGCCAGAGAGCCCTGGCCTCAGATTTCCCCCCACCCCACATACAATTCATAGAACGGTAGAATTGGAAGGGACCCTCAGAGGCCATCCAGCCCAACCCCCCTGCAATGCAGGAATCACAGCTACAGAATCCCCAACGGGCGCTATAGGAAGACGCAGTCAGTGTGCCACAGACCTTGTGGAGGTCTGCCATGAGGGCTGCCGCGATATCCTTCTCCTTCTCCTTTATCATCTTCTTGAGGGCCAACAGCTGCTGGATTCTGAATTCCAAGGGCCGCGTCTTCCCTGTGTTGAAAGCCGCCCGGGCCCGATCCACAGCTAGCTTGATTTTCTCCATGGCTGATGTGAGGCACCTGCAGGGGAGACAGAAAGGTTTGGATCTTTCGACGTAGAGGAGGTCCCTTGGAAGTCGACTGCTCAACTTGACACAGACTTCGGAGAGCCTAACCGGAGAGCAAAAGGGAAAAGGGCAGGCTCTCCATTGGCTCGGGGTCAGGAGAACACCCCACGGCCCCTTCCAAAGCCAAGCTTTGCTCCTGGGTTTATGAGACACATGTGGTTTCTGCTCACACCCTCTCCTTAATAAATTGAATGCAGGCGGCACGCCCTCCCCCTGCAGTCATCTGCTGGCCCAAACTGGTTTCCCAGCAAACCTGTGGGTTTAGAATGTCAGAAGGACCCAGAAACATTTCACAAGGCACAAGTCAGCAGGAGGGCTTATTCGTTGCATTAAACTCCCATCTTTTTCTCCCAGGAGTCAGTGATTCACGCCCCCTCCTCAGTTAATCCCCACCACGACCCTGTGAGGCAGGTGAAGAGGCTGCGACTGACTCCAAGGTCCCCCAAAAGAGCTTCCTGACTGAGTGGGGGATTCAAACCCTGATCTCCCAGGTCCTAGTCATGTGCTCCAACCACTACACCACACTGCCTTCCTTTTCCCCCTTTCCAATAATGTTTATTAAATTTCATAGAAAAACATAACTTTAACATAACAAAAAAAGGAAAAAACAATAATAAAATAAAATAAAAAGAAATAAAAGAAATAAAGTATTTCAAACCTCACATATACCACCACATGCAATAAGACTTAGTTAATTAATTAAAATCCAACTTCATAAACATATTACTTGACTTCCTCCAATCTCTTCCAACTGAATTTCCTTGTAATTAAATGTAGCAGTTTCCAATATCATTATTCCATATAACAATATTCTGGTCATAATCAAATTTCCTAACTTTTCTTATCATACCACTACACTGCCTTCCTGGAGTCCTCCTCTTATGGGGCAGCTCTATAAATTAAGTAGGCAAACAAATATGGGGGAAACCAAATGCTCACTTGGAGGAGCTGAAAAATTCCCCTTGAAGCTTGATTTTTTTTATTTTATTCTGGATTGTTTGGGTGCTTTAATGTGCTGCAAACGAGGGAAAGCTGTCCCTGGTGAATTCCTGCCTGTCCTGCAGCTGCTTAAACGCACATCCACTGCAAGCGCCCCCTCCCAAAAAACACACGCATCTCCCTTACCCCCCTCCCGTGTCCGTCTGGACGCGGCTCCCCAGAGTTGACATCTTTCCCAACCTTTCCAGGCGCGGACTTCCGCCTTCCGGTCCTGAGGGCGACCTCGACCCACTTCCGGTCCCGGACAAGCCCCGCCCCCAGCACGTGCGTCTGTTGATGCTCAATGTTGATTTTCCACTTCTCCGCAAAAAAATCTCACGGAAGCAGCCCCCGCCCCCCGAAGCTCATACAGTGCATTTAAAATAAATGCAAAATTCATAAAAGCTCAATCAACTGGCATTTATCAATTAGGATTTACTAATTAGTAATGTCAAATTATTATTATTATTAAGAATGCTGCAGTTGATTAAAGGCACGGTGAAACTACGTGCAACCCAAACCTAGTCACGTTTGCTCAGAAGTAAATCTCCCCCTGTGTTCAATGGAGTTTACGCCGAAATAAGCGTGTCCAAGATGAATCCTAAAAACGAATTTACTTGCGAGTAAGCCCCATTGAACAGAGGGGGATTTTTTACTTCCCAGTAAAGCGACATAGGATCGGGTTGAACTGCATTCCTCTCCTCAGGAGGGAAATCACACCCACGCCGCAAAAAAGCCAGCGCAAACTTAGCTATGTCTACTCGGGTGTAAATCCTATTTAATTAAACGGGGCGGGGGCTAACTCCCAGGTAAGTGGGGTTACGATTGCAGTCAAATATACCTTCCCTGGGTAGATGAAAGGTAAAAAGTTGACACCTTCTCTTCTCCCACTTTGCTCCTGGGTTTCTAACAGCAACCAGACAGGTAGATATCCACCAGGTTAAGCTTTCCTACTATTCCACGTCAGGCAAAGTTTTGCCCAGTTTTGAGGGCTGTTAAAACTAAGGGAGCAGAGATTGGAATAGAGGGTTTTAAGAGGGGACAGCCCAGAGGGAACGCTGAACAACACCCTGCCCCCCCCAAAAAGAGAATATAAGCAGCAGGAAAATGTATAGGGTTCAAATGCAGATCTTTAGGATCTTTTGCCTGAGAAGTGTTGTAAACAAAAATTGCCCTTTTTCCCCTATGGGGTATCCAAGAGCCCATATAGAGTCCTTACATAGGTTCCCTATTGGTAGGAGAGAATAACAGAGGCCAACCAGAGAATATTGAGAAGCAAAGCAGCTAGTAAGGCTGATCTTTATTGATCTGTTGCAACAGGGTCCTCACTCACACGCAGGAAAGGAGGAGGAACAATGGTGCGCAAGGCCTTATAAAGACTTTTGAAATTGCCACCCTGTAGATCAAGACCACCCCCAGAAACATCATACATACAACACAGAAAAGGCGGTCTAAAACAGAAATTTGAATGTTGTTTTTCCTGTTTGCCGGGTTATCTGATTGCCTTTCCTGATAGTCTGACACTCATTAAGATGCTGATTAATCAATTCCCGAGACAATGGGAAGGCTCCCTTTGCAGGGAAAACATTTGGTCAGTTCAGGAATCAAAATGGTTCCAGGTCAGTCTTCCTGTGCTGATCTATGTATGTGCTTGGTTGGTAGACTTATGAACATTACCATTTATCTAAGGCCACAAAACTCCTATCACAGGAGAAGCCACACCTGTTGAACTGTGGCCTGTGTTGTGGATGTTCAGGGCAGTTTTTACTCGCACAAAAGTTGACTTCACGGGCCTGTAAATTACGCAGGCTTCGAGAGAAGCACCCCCTCGCCTTTGCTTTACCAGTGTGTAAAAATTAAGTCACGTTCTCACAGGGAAAAAAAGCACGTCTGCGTTGTCAGGGCTAAATGTCTGCTTTGGCAGCAAGAACAAGGTGCTTGTGGCCAAGGCTGAGTTTTTCCTGCACAAGCATTCTTAATGCAGAATAATCATCTGAATCAGCGGATAGTAATCTAAGTAAGCAGGTTTTCCTGACTACACTGGTACCTCGGGTTAAGTACTTAATTCGTTCCGGAGGTCCGTACTTAACCTGAAACTGTTCTTAGCCTGAAGCACCACTTTAGCTAATGGGGCCTCCCGCTGCCGCTGCACCACTGGAGCACGATTTCTGTTCTCATCCTGAAACAAAGTTCTTAACCTGAAGCACTATTTCTGGGTTAGCAGAGTCTGTAACATGAAGCGTATGTAACCTGAAGCGTATGCAACCCAAGGTACCACTGTATACTGTTTCACACCCTTTTTGTACATCTCTTCACGTGTAAGCAACTTACCCCTGTATATGCAATCAATACTTTATGCGCCGCACCCACCAAATTAAAAATAAAATCACCCCAACTAATGGATGACCAGTGTGCCAAATATCCATGGTCAAAGGTAACAAACAGCCAGATAATGTGGTTGGCGGATTGGGAACGCCAAGAAGAGTATCGGCCATCTGATTAGACTCGCTAACCTTTGCTCGTATTATTTCCTTGATAACACAGCCTGGAATGGCGGCTGCTTTGGTATCCAGCAAGGAAAAAAACACGCACTAGATCATCACATCATTAACACTTTGAATTTCTCAAATTAATGGAAGCTCTCAAAGGGCCTTCTATGTAGCTTTGTGGCTCAGTGTATCCATTGCCATGGATAGGGACCATTGCAGCTCAGTACTGCCCGCACTGACTGGCAGCAGCTCTCCAGAATTTCCCAGGATTGAACCTGGGCAGGGCAGGTGCTCAACCACTGCGTTACAGCCCTTCCTCTACAAATCAAACAAGATTCCAGTCTTCATGGTTGAATTAAACAGGAACCCAGGAAACTGCCTTAAACTGAGTCAGATCATTGGTCCATCTAGCTCCATACTGCCCACACTGACTGGCTGCAGCTGCCCAGGGTTTCAGGCAGGGGCACATGCCCACCCTGACCCGATTGAACCCGGGACCTTTTGCATGCAAAGTAGCTGCTCTGCTGACCCAGCCATTTCTGGAAGGCCCAAGCTTGGCATAAGAAACACCCTTGTTTCTTCACATAGCAACTCTCTCCCTTTTTCTTGGCTCTGAGTTTTGGCCTTCTAAACAAAAACAGAGTCAACAGAAATCTCTTCTGACCCAAGGTTCCTCTCTCGGATCCACCCTCCCTTTATATTTTGATTAAAAAAAAAATAAAAATACAAAACCAAACCCGAAACCCAGCTTTGCTAAGTGGAAAGAATTTCTCACCGAGGCAACCACTGCAAGAAAAATAAATCTGACGCGATTCCCCCTTAAAATTACACTTCCTCGCCCTTGCAAAACGACCCACAAACCACACGAACAGCAACACTTTCCCTGCTTTATCCAGGCAAACAAACCCTTAATTTTAACATTTGCAGAGAGAGACGAAGGTTACCTTTTACGCAAGAGCTACTTTTAAGGGCTCGGCTGGGTTCTGTACCAGTCCGTAGAAAACAGACCTAGTTCCTCCACCCCTGACACCAGCCTAGGAAGAAAAGCCTCAGCCCTCCCACTGCAGGAAATTTGGATGCAAGCCCAGGACTGACATCTGTACCGTATTCTCATTAAAACAGCATGCATGGGAAAAAAGAAAAACAGAACGAGGCCAACTTGTTTCTTCTCCCCAGTGTGATGGGGGAAATGGGTACAGCAGTTGTCAATTCTGGCATTCAGAAGAAGCACATTCCTGCCTGCCACCTGCTTTGGGGGGGTTTCCTGGCTGAAAAGTTCGCCCTAAAGTTAAGGGGGCAGCCGAATCCCCACACCTCAAGAGAGGTGATATGACAGGAGTTAAAAAAATTATGTCCAGTCTTGGAGGAAGCGGATTAAGTTCTTCTTCCTCTCTGGTAACGCTTGAACGCGTGGGGCCCAAGGAAGCTGAACGTTGGGAGATTCAGGGCAAGAGAAAAGAAAGTCGTTCTCCACACAGTTCAACTGCGGAACTCACTGCCACAAGACGCAGCTTTAAGAGAGAATTAGACCGATTGGTGGAGGATAAAGACCTATCTTTCAGCGGATACTAGTCTTGACGGGTATGTTCTTCCTCCAGAAACAGACACAGCGATTCTTCTGAATATTAGTTGTTGGAAAACAACAGGAGGGGAGAGGGCCTAGGTCCCCCGGGGCCTAGTTTGGCACTCTAACCACTACACCAGACTGGTCCCATTATCCATTTCCCACTTGGTCTGTGCTGGAGTGTTCCCCCCTCTGCAATGACATAAAGGTCACAGCCTGAGTTAGGAAGCTTTTTTCTGAGTCAGACCACTGCTCCATCTAGGCCAGTATTGCCTACACTGGCTGGCAGCAGCAGCAGCTCTCAAGGGTTTCAGACAGGAAGTCTTTCCCCTGGAGATGCTGGGGATCAACCTGGGACCTTCTGCATGCCAAGCAGATGCTCTGAGTCCTTTAGTACTGTTTAATGTACAAAAATCGCAAGACCGAAGCAGACTTTGCCTGATTCCTTAAAGTGGGCATTGCTTGCTCAGCCAGAGTAAAAGGAACTCAAATCCACATGCCCCTGGCACCTCGAAATAAGTTTTTCGGGTACTCCGTATTATCCGTACTCATGGCTGTGAATCTGCCCCCTCCCTTCAGACACAGCTCTGTTTCATATTGTTTGTTACTGTAAGAACAAGTGTTGAATAAGTGACTGGTAAGTCACCTTAATAACAGGGACGCGGGTGGCGCTGTGGGTTAAACCACAGAGCCTAGGGCTTGCCGATCAGGTCGGCGGTTCGAATCCCTGCGACAGGGTGAGCTCCTGTTGTTCAGTCCCTGCTGCTGCCAACCTAGCAGTTCGAAAGCACCTCAAAGTGCAAGTAGATAAATAGGTACCGCTCCGGCGGCGGGAAGGTAAACGGCGTTTCCGTGCGCTGCTCTGGTTTGCCAGAAGCGGCTTAGTCATGCTGGCCACATGACCCGGAAGCTGTACGCCGGCTCCCTCGGCCAATAAAGCGAGATGAACACCACAACCCCCGAGTCGGCCACGACTGGACCTAATGGTCAGGGGTCCCTTTACCTTAATTCTCATGCGGCCCTTCAGACTCCTTTGCCTGGCCCTCGGTGCTTTCCCTAGGCTGCGGTTAGCCCTGCTCCACACCAGCCTTACCAGTGGGGCTTTTGCCAGGTGGGAAGGAGTCCTTGTCCTGTGGGTGGGTGCCTCTGGCGAAACTTGAGCTGCAACTTATCTCTGCACTTTGAAGCCAAATATTTCCAATACTCTTCTGGCTCTCACCCGATCAAAGGAGGGTGAACAGAGCTAAAAGGACTCTGCTGCAATGAAATCCCTTTGCCACTTATATTTGATTCCGGCTTAAGGTACAGAGGGATTTCAGTAAGGCAAACCAACTCTCCCAGTCAGGTCTAGCAGATATTGAGAAATGTTCCCCACCCACCCTTGGGCAGGAGGTGCCTTTAAGGCTTTGGGATTCATCTTCTGCCAGAATCGTTTCCCACAAAGGTGTAATTTCAAAACCAGATTGAGTTTCCCTTTGGCTCCCATTTGCAGTCAACTCCTTCTTTCTGCCCTTCAGCAAGTGCTTATAAGTTTCCAGCCAAACAATCCCACAGACAGGATTGCCAACTCTGCTGGGTATTCAGATAGTGCTCTTAATACTCTACATTAAGAGTAGAGATCCTTTCTCAAGATCAAAGGTCAGATCTCCTAAATGGGCAATCTTCCAAGGACAAGATTACAGACCATTGTTCCCCCAAAAGCAACAATCATGTATGCACAGGGAGCTGCCCTTTATCACTGACCTACAGCTCGTCCTCTAAAAATACAAGCTTTTAGTCCTCATGGTTGGGAACAAAGGGGTGATTTGGTTAGAAAGCTGTCTTAACACAGAGTCAGTTCATTGTTCTGTCTAGCACAGTGTCAGCTACACCAACCAGCAGCGGCTCTCCAGGGGTCAGGCAAGAAGCCCTGCCTGAAGATCAAATATGGGACCTTCTGCATGCAAAGCAACAGTCCACCCGTGAGCTGTGGCGCTTCCACAACCTCACTGCCACGCCAGAGAAAGTATGCCTCTGAAGAATGCCAGAATCTGCAAGTGTTGCTGCTGCTGCGCTCGAGCTAAATGGACCACATTCTTGTGTTCTTATGCTACTGCCTCAAGAGGTGGCGTTGGCACATAAAAGGCTCGTCGCCAACCCTCGAGATGCAGGTATTGATTTTGCTTGCCCAGCTATAAGAGGGAACAAGGGAGCAAAAGGACAGTGGCTTGCTGGCGCCACCTTGCGGAGCGAGAATTTCCATTAACACTCAGTGCACCGAGAAAACAACAGGCATATTGCAAAGGCCCCACCTCGCTGGAGAGGTGTGCTGGTGCAACTCTGCATTTTATGCATGGCACCCTTTGCAGGATGCCAAGGTTCGTTCATATCACAAGGGAGATGCAGCGTCAGGGGAGCATTTTTTGTACGAAGTCAGGCCCAGGCTATTTAATTCCACATATCCCACCACTGTCTGCCTTAACAGTTATCTGGTCTCAGGAAGGGAAGTCACCTTGAATCATAGAACTGGAAGGGACCCCGAGGGCTGTCTAGTCCAACCCCCCCCCCCAATGCTGGGATCTCAACTGAAGCATCAATGACGGATGGTTCACTGTAATCTGACCCGACTGCTCTTGCTGCAACAGAAGAGTAGAACACCTTGCAGGATCTTCCCTTTTGTTTTTTCCCCTGATCCTTTTAAAACTGGAGAAGTCAAGAAATGAACCTGGGACCCCTCTGCGATTAAAGCACTTGTTCTATAACTGAGCTACCACCACCCCTCCAAAAATAAATTACCGCCCTGCCTCAACTCAAAATCTGGGAGGTGGGGAAGCAACCTGCCCTGGGCAGGACTGCACTCCCCTGGTAAGAGCAAGATTGCAGCTTGGGGGTCAACAGTAGATGGCCTGGCCACTGTACTCCCAAGCTCTGGCAATCTGCAGGTTGGATTATTGCAGTTCACTCTATGCAAGGCTGCTGCAGCAGCCAGTCTCCTTGCTGGAGTTCCCTTCAGATCTCAAGTAATTCAATTTAAAACAGCAACGTTGTTTGCCAGTTCTTAAAGCGTTAAAAGACCCAAATACCCAAAAGACTGCCCCCTTCCTTACACGGACCCTTCTGGGTGTTAACATTGACCCGAGGGGGTCGCCCTGGAAGAAGGTGCTCCTTGTCCTGCATGGTGCAAATGATGGTTTCCGACAGCAGAGATGTACATTCTCAGGACCCTCACCTTAATTCCGTGTTTTAAAGTTTTTAACAGTGTGTTTTAATAATAATAATTTATTTTTTATACCCTGCCCATCTAACTGGGTTTCCCCAGCCACTCTGGGCGGCTCCCAACAGAATATTAAAATCATGATAAAACATCAAAAACTTCCCTATACAGTGGTACCTCGGGTTACAGACGCTTCAGGTTACAGACTCCGCTAACCCAGAAATAGTGCTTCAGGTTAAGAACTTTGCTTCAGGATGAGAACAGAAATCACGCGGCGGCAGCGGGAGGCCACATTAGCTAAAGTGGTACCTCAGGTTAAGAACAGTTTCATGTTAAGAACGGACCTCTGGAACGAATTAAGTTCTTAACCCGAGGTACCACTGTACAGGGTTGCTTTCAGATGTCTTCTAAAAGTCAGATAGTTGTTTATTTCCTTGATATCCGCTGGGAGGGCGTTCCACAGGGCGGGCGCCACCACCAAGAAGGCCCTCTGCCTGGTTCCCTGTAACCTCACTTCTCGCAGCGAGGGAACCGCCAGAAGGCTCTGGGAGCTGGATCTCTTTTAATGTTGCAACCTGCTCTGGGACCTTAGAGCAAAGGGCCAGTAAATCTAAATCATCATCATCATCTGTAACTGAGCACCTTCCGCTCCCATAATAGTTCTGACTGACCACTCACCCATCCACAATGGGATTCAAATCTGCAGGCGTATTCCTGGAACTGCAGTTTACTGGAATCTCCAGCGCTTTTGCTCCTTCCTCCCACAGGGAAGAGCTGTGGCCTAGTGGCAAAGCGAATTACTTCACATGCAGAAGGTTCCAGGTTCAATCCTGGGCATCGCCAGGTAGGGCGGGGAAAGATGCCCTGCCTGAAACCCTGGAGTGCTGCTGCCAGCCAGTGTAAGCAATATCAAGTGAGATGGTCTGATTCTGTGCAAAGCACTTTCCTATGGGTGGTATACAGCTAAGTTTTACTAAAGAGGAGACCCACTGGAATCAATGAGCCCAATTCTGTCCTGTTGCTTACTGGATGTATATTCTGCAGTTTCCTCCAAGAAGCCCAGGGCAGCAAACACATCTGAACTAATATGGTTGTAATTTTAACTGGACGGAATAATGATTTTAACGGTCATGGCTTTTAGAATGCTTTAATTGTTTTCACTTTGCTTTTAAATTGTTTCTGTGTTCACCTACCTGGGAAGGGAGAATGTAAATTCAATAAATAATAACTTTAATAACTTCTAAGAAAATAACCTTCTAAAGAACAGTAATTTGTTCTCAAACTACTAATTTCTGGGTTGCCAGGGACAGAACTTCAGCCACCAAATGGGCCTGGCGAAACGGCACGTATTTTAAGTTTCTCAATTCCAGTGGGTCTACTCTTGAGTAAAACTTGACCACCACCCTATGTTCTTGACAGCACTGCACTGGGTTCGTTATGCTGGTGACTGCAAAATCTTTAAAGTGTCAAGCTGTACCATAAAAACACTTCTGAGTATCAGTTTATTTTTTTGTTTTGTTTTTAACCTTAATATACATTTATACAGGCCATAATAAAAATTATGCAACAGGATTTTGTTTTTGTTTTTCAGTTATTACGCTACGGGGAGTCAAGAATAAATGCATGCAGTTACAAAGAAGAGGTAGTAGAAACACGGTATTAAAGACCTAAAAATACAAATGTCGTATAAATTAAAAAGAAAAAAACAACTTTCAAATTAACTGCTGGAATTTCGCATACAGATAAATAAGGTAAACAGTACATTACGTTGTCAAAGCAAAGAAAATAAAAACAAGGGCAGGGGGGGAAGGAGACCCACCCATACACACACATATACGCGGTCATCAGTTCATGGAAACAGATGGTGTCTGAATGTCAACGACCTCCCTGCCGAGAAGGCCTGGCTAGTACAAAAATAAGGTTCCAAATGATTTCATTCTGAAGAATGGGGTGTGTTCAAGTGTCCAAGTGATGATCATTTTCTTATTTTTTTTTAAAAAAAACAACAACAAGCCAACTCTCAAAATGAAGAGGGGTCATTTTCCAGAGAAACTAAGTTGCCTAGATAACGAATTCACAAAAGCCACCCGGAGGCATGTCTGAAAATGAGGGGGAAGCAGCCGTAGGAAGTGTCAGAGTGTCCTTAAAAGTCACCCTGATTTTTTAATGCTCTTCTGCTACTGTAAGGGGAGGAAAGTCCATGCCACAACAACACGCAGGGTCCTAACACTGCGAGTGTCCGAGAACCTTTTATGCAGTTTTAAAGGAACAGACTGAAACTGCAGCACGCCTCTTCTGATATGAAAGGGGGGGGGGCGGGACAGGATTAAGGGGATACCTACCGATAAATACAGGCAGTAACACACAAGTTCCACATGCTACAACAGAACTAAGCAACCAAACTTGTATAAATGGGAGGGGGAAGTGGGGAAGAACAGCAAGCCAGCGGGGGCTTCGCAACGCCACCGAAATGCTCCAGAGTTGTGGCCAAGTTACTCAAGTATTAGACAAACGGGTATATAAAAAAGGAAAAAGTCCTCCTGAAGACAGGTTATGTACAGCTTTGCCTGAAAGTCTCCTAAGACGCTACATTTGAAATTTCGGAAAGCGTTTTTTCTTTTCTTTTCTGGATGATTTTGGGATGGGCGGTGGTTTTTCCCCCCTCGAAAAGCATACAGTGAAATCAAATGGTTTCCTCTAACCTGCTCCAGCAAGTTTGTTGTGCCTTTTCTGCTTTAAAAAAAAAAGAGCCCCCCCCCCGAAGAGTATAGTTTTTCTTTTTTTTAGTAAATTAGTGCAATATAAAGTATTTTGGGCCAGGATATTCAGGAAGAAGACAAAAACCATCAAGCTTTTATATCCACGATAACTGCTCAAACTGGTTTCAGGGATTCCAAATGGATCTCCCTCAAAAGTAAAATAAAAAAAGAAGACCCCACCCTCGCCCAGGTCCATCATTTCTCCTCGTCTTTTTCCAAAAGGTGCTGTTTCTTCTTATGCCTGATGGGCTTGAAGAAGTGCTATTTACAAAACACGCGCTCAGGTCCAAATCCAGCAACAGCCTCAAAAGCTCCACAAGACACAGGTTTGCAGTTAACACTGTTCTCAGCTTCCTCCCAGGGTCTTGTTCCAAAAAGAAATCTCTTCCAGCCCTGCAGCTCCCTGAGCAGGAAGAGCCTGCGATTCTGGACCTTGCCCAGAGACGGAAGTCCCATTCTTTGCTCCATCCTTTCGTAAGAAATCATAATAATAAGCCAATTTGCCGTCCCCAACTGAGGCTTTGTGGAAAGGTTCTGCTGGGAATGGAAAGACGAGCCTTTTGAACCTGGCTGCTCAGTGAAAGATGGGGTGGGGTGCGCAAGATTTAAGTCATAAGGCAAGTCTCCTCCGAGATAGTTCAGGGTTTCTTCCCCTCTGCGAATCAACCACATTTCTCCTTTCTCTTTGGTAGAAAACCCACAGAAATGTAAAAACCTGCCCTCCTGTTGCAACAGGGGCAAAGGGGGCGATTTGGCTGTAGCAGAACAATCTGCCAAGTGGTCCCGGGCGACTCGCCTACTGCTCGTAAACAGCCACTGCGCTGCAGCAAAGGGCCGAGAGCCTGCGTTCAATACTCGCTTTATCTGAAAGCAAAGGAGAACGTGTTAAAAAGAGGTGGACACAGGTGAACCTGCAAGAAGCGCTTGTACTGAACCCTTAAGAGGGGATTCTTTGGGTTGCCGAGGCTCCGAGCAACACGGCTTGCTCCAGATTCTAGGAAAGGATTCACACTTTGCGAAGGGGACGCCCCACACCGCCAAACCGACTTACATTTGTTAATGTTTTCTATATCAACCGGGTCTTGTATGATCTTTGCCAGGCCTTCCAGCAACAGAGCCGCTTTGTGGTATCGGTATGCAATGTCTTCTGTCTGCTGAAACATCTCGTCCAGGGCGGCCGCCTGTACCTGAGATGGGTTGAAGAGACTTCGCTCAGGGGCTAAGAAAAAGGGGGCACTCAAAGCAGTGACCTGCACGGAAGGCAACCTCCACCCAATGCAGACTGCCATCTGTCGAGTAGTAAAGGACGTGACTGAGGACCTGGGTTCTAATCTACAGGGCTACAGGGAACCAGACAGAGGGCCTTCTCGGTAGTGGCGCCCGCCCTGTGGAACGCCCTCCCATCAGATGTCAAAGAGATAAACAATTACCTGACATTCAGAAGACATCTTAAGGCAGCCCTGTTCAGGGAAGTTTTTAATATGTAACGCTGTACTGTTTTTAACACTTGATTGGGAGCCGCCCAGAGTGGCTGGGGAAACTCAGCCAGATGGGTATAAATAATAATAATAATAATAATAATAATAATAATAATAATAATAATAATAATAATAATAATAATAATAAT
>JAXCMG010000018.1:3132369-3197769 GCA_034642415.1 Podarcis siculus | reverse complement strand
CTCTCTCTCTCTCTCTCTCTCTCTCTCTCTCTCTCTCTCTCTCTCTCTCTCGTGTGTGTGTGTTCAAATATTTCTTCCCCTCTCCATTTCTTTATTGTACATCACACTGAGACACTTGCATAGGTGATCAATAAAAGAACAACAACATAAAACATGCAGAGAAAAAAATGGGTACTCCTGTGTATGTATGTGTATGTGAATGGAAATATTGCGGGGGTTGGAATTTAAATAGAAGCAATACCAACTATCTTATAAAAACCTAAACTGCTTTAACAACGCACGTTTCATTTATTAAACAGGGATGGGACATCTGTGGTCTTCCAGCTGTAGTTGCAGCCCATCTCCAGTCATCCCTGACAGTTGAGCCTGCAACGTCCGGAGAAACCCCAGCACCACTACACAGTAACATATACTCACTCTTAAGTTGCCGCTGTTTCTTACCTCCATCAAAGTCTCTTCCGGCAGTTCTGGGGCCTCAAAGGTGATAAACCCCTCTAAGCTTGGAGGTGAAGTGCCATAAGGCATGTACTTCAGGCACGGAGCCGCCTCTGCTCCGGGGGGGAGAGGAGCCCATGTAAACACCAGGAGGGGAGCCCATGAGGACCCGGCCGCTGGTAGAACACAGAGACCCCCCAGAGCTGTTGGAGCCAACTGGAAAAGGTGGGGAGGGGAGAAAGAAACACACACACTTGTTTCAGCCCAACAACTTCGGCTGAGTTCAGAGCCCCCAGCCCCAGGTGAAAATCAGCTGCAAAAAAAGTAGAAGGTGCCGAGGTCCCTGCCAAAGCTCAGCATTATTCAGGGAACAGCAAACTATGAAACAAAATTACAGACATGTGGTGGCAACGATTTTCACTCTCCACCCAACCACAAGTGTACTTTTTCTCAGAAGCCCTGGAGCAAATCAATGTGTAAGTAAGGATGCTTGAGGGTCTTCCTGTGATTCAGTCAAGGGAGGAGTATTGAAAGGGCTGAAGCACTTCTGCAGACAGAAAGAAGGCTCCCCTATCTTTTGAGAGGGTTTTTGCCCTGGAATGCTTTAAAAAAGAATAACCACACTATGTACGGACTTGAGCAGGAGAAGTGAGGGGGTAGGGTTGCCAAAAAAAGCTTAATAACTTTGGCAAAACAACCACCACCACCACTTTTTTGTCTGGATTTTCACCTTTTGAAATATGGCGACCTTATTTCGGGTCCGAGATCCCCAACCAACTTCTCCTAAACTCCCACCTCCCTGCCTTGCTGCACAATCTGGCCCTGGCAACAGGCAACATCCATGCCACTCACCAGATGTTGTCCGAGCTCTGAGGACCATGTGGGTGCAGGTTGGAGGGGTGGCACTGTTCGGAGGGGACCCCACGGTAAACATCACGGCTCTCGAGCTCACGCCGGCTCCCATGGAGGGAGGAACTGCTGCGATGCCACAGGCCCCCGGTGGAGCTGGGGGGAGGAAGAGACGGCACGTTAGACCTCATGAGGACATGCCTCACACCCAATGTACAAGTACAGCTGGAGCCAAACACGGCCACTGGGAAGGGCAGGGGGGGCTAGAAGCCTCCCTGAGTTCCCTCAGGGGTATCTGCTGTCCCTCTTGCCACCTCCCTGGTTATCTCCCATTACAGATCCCTCCTCAAAACCCACTTTTTCCTGTGAGGTTTTTGGCTTAACCCAGGCAAGGCGGAGAGAGAAGCAACTTTAATCTGGACCTGGGCAGCCCTACTAACATTTGATGAAAATTTGATTTTCTCTCTTGGGGGAAAAAGGAAAACCTTTGCGAGCGCAAAGGCCTACGGATAATCCATGCCTTCATGTTACTTATGTTTTTGATTCCGCCTGGCTATCAGTCATGCAGTGGCCATAAAGTTCGGGGGCAATTTGAATATGAAGCTTTTGTGGGCTGGAGTCCACTTGGGTGGATTTGTGGCACTCTCTTCAGCTGGCAGGGGTGTGTGTAAAACACACGATGAAAACAGCTCCATTAAAATGGGAGTCATGGGGAGAGTGATCAAGGGAATGACGAGGTAAACAGGTGTGCCTTCAGAAGCCAGCAGAATGCCAGCACAGGTGGGGGCCTCTTGAATTCCAGGAGGGAGTGAATGTATGCATACCTATATGTACACTCAATATATACACTCACAGGCTTTTTATTCTCTCTCATGCATGCAGCGACTGAACATGCATTCTTCCTCCATTTCTCCCTTGCCTTCCAACCTACCAAGAGCTCCAGCCACCAGCTGCCTTACCTGTATCCATTGGCCGCTCAGTGTTAAGGCTGTCTGTGCTGCCCTGACAGAGCTGGCCTCCCAGAGCTGCTTTTGCTTGCTGATCTGACAGCTTGCCGGTGCTCACAGACCTAGGCAGAAAGAGAGCACAATGCGCTTGGGAAATGGCAAAATCCAGCGGGGTGGGGGAGAAGTGGCAAATCCTGGGCTGGGCAAGGGGGTGTGTGACTTGCTTCTCCTGGCTTTAGTGTGCGGCTGACCTCAGACTGTGGCGTGAGTTAAGTATCCTCAACGTATGCCAGGCTTGCATGAGCTGTGATCCACCATGCCAAATGCAGTTTGCTAGACATAGGTGGTGGCTTGACCCACTCTTCCCCAGTCCTGGCCCCATTGTGGCCCTAATAGGGAGGAGCCCGTTGCAGATCGCCTTCACTTTGTGCAGGTCCGATGTAAACTAAAACAGAGGCTTCAGGAAGACACTCCCCACGATGCAGTGCTGTGGTTAAGTCAGATAATGTGTACATCCAGCCTGGGGGGTGGGGAGGGGGCAAGCAGAGCACAGCAGAGGAGGGGGAAATGCTCTCAAAAGAGCTGTTTAAAGATCCACTTTGGGGGGGGGGGAGAAAGACCTAGTAGAACTAGGGGGAAGAAAGAAAACCAATTGTACAATAGTTCAAAATGAGGCTTGGGGTCGTGTGTAATTTACACCCATCTTCATCTGGTAGGAGTTTGCAGGCAGGGAGAAACAAACATGGATTTGCAAGTGCAAAATGCAAAACAAGGGGGAACTTTTGAGTGCTGGAGGGGGGGACACCAGGAAATGAGGCTTATTTATACACACTGACACACCAGATCCACATGCTGTGGTCTAAACCACACAGTGCAGAGATCGTGTTCCGCTGGGACCTTTTCCTGGGCAAGCCCAATGAAACAACCAGGTGCTTCCGTTCCATTTCCACAGTGGCTTCTGCGGGAGGAAGAGAGCTGCACTGAAAGCTTAACCCTAGTGCTCTGGGGTGGTGTAAGTTCAGTGCTGTGCTAAGGCCTCCCTTATAGAATCAGCAGAACCAGAACTGTTTTGTCAGCTGAGGAAATAGGACCCACTCTGCACCATTTGTATATGCCACAAACAGGCAAGAGGAGAGCAAGAACAGGTGAAAGGGGCCTGCTGCAATCCTTGGTAAAGGATTTTTTTCTGCTCCACAGCTCTGCCTCTACAGTGATCCTTGGCATGGGTTTTGGGGCATGAAGGGACTTGAAGAGCCCCCCCTTTCTGCAGGCAATGGATTTTAATTAAAAAACTTACTTACTGTACTTGGAAACCCACACTGTTGTACAAAAACAGCACAAGGAGGTATATGGAATAACCCCCCCCCAGTCATTTCAATAGAAACAATTTTAAAATGTCAAACGCTTAAGTAAAAACTGGTTGGGCAAATAATCTCCAGCTTGAAAAGGCCTGCCTGGATAAGGCAGGGTTGTTGTTCTTTACCCATCCAAAACGGAGCAGGGACAGCTCCTGGCAAGCCTCTTCTTCTAGCAAGGTTTTCAGGGCCTGCCACAGTGAACGCTCAACCTGTGGAAAAGGCCAGCCAAAAGTTTGGGGCAAGTGGGACCACCAAAAGTGGCCCCTCAGAACACCTCAGTGACCGGGGTTCGGCATAAAGGGGTGGGGGACGGAGGTTAAGGCACTCTGAGGCCAAGTTGTTTAGGGCACAGCGTTTGGGGAGGGAGGGTGGAGGCTGCGGCTGCTACCTGCCAAACAGAGTCTTGCCACGGTGATGCTGCTGCTGCTGTTCCGCTGCCTGCCTGTCGCTTCCCTGTGTCGAATGGAAGTGGGGGAACGTTCTCGCCTCGCCCACATCCTTTGCCTGCTGCAGTAGTGGGGCGTCCGATGGTCCCTGGCGGCTGACCAGGCCCACCAAGTTGGAGGAGGCTTGAGTTTTTGGGATCTTGAAAGGAGCGGTTGTCTAGAAGGGCAAATAAAATAGAAGTGAGTGTCACAGGGTTTCGTTCCCATCTGGCTTTATCATTTTGAGGCAGCTGAGGCTTAAGAAGATCAGCAGCAGCCTCCCTCTCTTCTCTTCCCCACCCCCACATGCCATTCAAGTCTCTGGTTTCAAGCCAGGGATGGGGGAAATGGTGGCCCATCAGACGTTAACTCCAACTGCCAGTGGTAATGACAGCTAGTTGATAGCAGCGGGACTTCCGTTTCCTCAACTCCCACCCCAAATCTGCTCTGGAGGGTCCCCCAGCACCCTGGAGCTGGTTTTGAGGTACCTGGAGAGGAGGTTTCATTGTTCAAATCAAAGCCCCTTGCGCCAGCGGAGCTGCATTGCATACAGCCCTTGGGAGTCCAACAATGAGTTGGCTATGACTTAAAAAACAGATGAGTCAACAACAGGCATCAATTTAAGCGCACTTAAGAAATGGCACCAGGGGATCTTGTGCAAGCAGAGGCTGAGGGGGGGGGGGAGATAAACTAATTCCCTAGAGGCAGCAAATGATCCTTAACCTGATCCCAATTTCTCTGAGAAGGAGTCAGCATTTCTACGCTGGTCCAGAGCCTACCAATCTTGTCCCCGTGGAAGAAGTTCCAACGCCCACCTTTGTGGGAGAGCCAATGATTGTCGGCAGGGGCGTTTTGAAGAGCCAGTCTGAGCTCCGGGGCGACGATCCCGCGTGCTTCGTGGGTGACGTCCCCAGGCTGACCGGCCGGGCTGGCTGTGGAGAGTGGCTGTAGCTGTAGCCTGCGTAGGATGGGCAGACAGGGTCCGAGTGCTGCTTCCGGAGCTTCTGCTTGTTCTGGTAAATGTCAGTCAGGGTCGCCGGGCTGCTCTGTAGACGGGCACCCACCATCAGGAGGGACTGCGGAGACTGAGACTGCGGTGCCGGGGAGCCTGGGGGAAGAGGAAGAAGTGGGAAAAGGCCATCTGGGTGGGATTCAAAGCTCCCAGTAGAGTCTTCCCTCTGAAGAGATGAAGGCAAGAGGAAATACTCTTCACCAAGCCCTGGATGCATGATCAAGCCAGAGGCCCATCCACACCAGATGCCCCAGTGGGAAGCCCACAAGCAAGGCAGAAACTTTCTCCCCACTTGTGATCCTCAACATTCAGACAAAGGTAACAATTTTTTTTGGGGGGGGGAATAGCTCAGTCAAAGAGCACACCTGCCTTGCACACAGAAAGCCCCAGACTAAAGGGGTCAACCAGGTTTGCCACCAACATAGCTACAATTCCCAGCACCCTTAAAAAATATACTTCCATGAAAGGATCCTGGGAACTGTGTGTTCTACATGTATGGTTTGAATGGGATTTTGCATGGCGTTCAACTGGGCATTACTCAGAACAGACCCACTGAAATTAATGAACAGGACTGAGTTAGGTCCATTAACTTCAACAGGTCTACTTTGAGTAAAACACTGTGCCAGTGTATTGTACCCCTGAAAATTGCTCGCCCTCAGAACACTCCCACGAGGCATGCTGTCACCACTATCCTAAAGAGGTAAAGTTGAGCCCCTGCCTCCGATTTAAAGCACATTTACATCACTTTAACTGCTATGGGCTCCCGCCTTACAACTGCCAGCACCTTAAACAAATATTTTGAGAGAAGCCATGTGCTTCCAACGTATGGAGCAAGTGTCATTTTGGGTGGTATTCAACTACCCACTGAAATTAACGAGCATGACTAAGCTACACCCACTTGTTTCAAGGGGTCGACTCTGAGCAGAACTTAGTTGAAGGCCACCCTTTGCTTTATGGCCTCTCACAATGATAGATACTGCACTCTTTGTTGTACCCAGAGTCCAAAATTTCTTTAAAAAGTCATAGCTGCCAACTTCACCACTGTCTATCAACCCAAAGGCCTTATGCGCATGCGGAGAGCGGGGGAGAGCCACTTGGGTTGAGTGGATGGAAAGCTTTTCCTTTGTCATCAGAAGTCACAAAGGACTGAAAGCCTGGGAAAGGGGGTGGGGAGGAGGAAGCCTACAATCCAGCGCTTTCATAATCCACTAGAGAGGGAGAGAGAGAGAGGGAGCAGAGCCTACAGTAGAACATCAAAGCTGGGGGGGGAACTGAGGACGCAGGGAAGGTCGGCTGGGGTCACATCGCTGGCTGCCTGTCCTCCATCTTGGGAGGGAGCTGTACTTGAACAGTGCTACACACACACACACCCCACACAAAAGCCAAGCGCTTGGCAGGCAACCGCTCTGCGCGTGTGCAATTGTGCCTGCCCGTCCGAACAAAGAGAGCCACGGAAGCTGACCCAACAAAGACCTGTGTGTACACAAAGCTAACAGTGGTTGCCTCCCTTCCTTTAAAAAGGCACCCCCCCTGCCCCCACCCAAATCTGTGCCTCTAAATCGGGAGAAGATTAAAACCAAGCCTTCTGTTCTCAATGAGTTAACCGTCAGTTTGTTGGCTGTGCAGCAGAACTTTCAACAGTTTTCCTGCTGCTCAAGACATCAGGTGAGCCCCAGGGGGTGCTGGGGCTTGCTTCTCGGAGGGCTGGGCTAGTCTTGCTTTAACCAAGACCGGGGGCTGATTCACACATGTGCACACAATGTTTTTTCTTCCTCTACTGTTCAGCTTCAGAAGGCAAGTGAGGAGGAACCCCTTACCTGGCTGCTCTGGCCCCACTAATGAAATATAATAAATACCCATGTGAAAGAGCATGCAGATGTGAGCACCCCCCTATGGTAGCATCAAATGGTACAGTCCAGGGAAGCATCACCAATAACTGCTTCAGTTCCCAAGAGCCCTTGGTGGAGAGAGACTCAACCTCTTCTCCCATCTGTAAAATGGGAACGTGAGAGACCAGCCGAATGGGGTTACTAGGAAGAGAAGCAAAAAACACCTTACAAGGGAAATCCTATTAAATTGCACTATCAGGTTCATGCCCAAAGACTCCTTGATCTGTGATGTTTGTATAATCAGAATGCAGTGCTCCCAAATCTATAGCGAAGAGCTCATCTCTGCCAGTCTTTCAAGCAACTGCTTTGCGCCCAAGAGCTTCTTGGGTAAGCTACCCAGAAACCTTTGCGACTTAGGCCGCTGCCCATGGGACAGAGGGTCATTGATGAATGATAATCCAGCTTCTACCTAGGGTTTTAATAGGTCATAAGACTTTATGGTAACTATTTTTGTAATGTATTTTTGTCGGTGTTTGTCCTTTGATGCTTGGCCTGTCGGCTACGCAAATAAAGTCTATTGATTGCGACTTAGGGTTATTGGAATGGGGCCCATTTCAGTTGCCCAGGATGTGCATGTCCAGGCAGCAGGCCGAAGGCTCTGCCTTAAGACTGGGGTTGCGTTCCGGCTCTTTGTGATGATCTTAGGCTGCTGTAAAGCGCTTGGGAGATTGTTCTCGGAAATATGAAGCAGCGTACATAAATGACATAAAATAAGTAAGTGAACCGGGGATGAGATGCCGCTCACCTGAGGAGTTCCGGCTCCGGGAGTCGTGCCCTTGCAGCTGCCCACAACAGCAGTGCCCAAGTTGCTCAGGGATGGTGCCAACTATTGGAGAAGGGAAGGGCACACACCATTATTATTTTCCAGAAAAAGAAAACAAGGGAGCATTTGATCAAACAAATACACCACAGGTGCCATTGATCAGCAGCTGCTCCTTTAAAAAACACCTCATTGTGATTTATAAACAGGATCTCTGAGGCACAGCTTTCTGAACAGTAGCTTCAGTCTCCACTTTTCCGTTTCCCTTCCCTCTGACCCCAACGCTTACGGTCCTCACTGCCTCCCCCCCCCCAAAATCACATGAGCTGGCACTTCCAGGGTGATGCTTCATGCATCGAGTCTTGGGTCCATGAAAGCTGATGGCAAACTTAATTTTACTAGTTGGAGACTATGATTGTTTTCACTATAATCTCATTGCTCTGCTTCACACTATCCAGCTCAGAGCTAAAGTGAAAGGGTCTGGTGAGGAGGTTGTCACTGTAGTCACAGCAGACTTCAATTGTCTTTACCCCAGCTTGCATCTGCATCAGAACTATTTAACTGTGTATATGTATGGAATAATTTTTAAATGTTTGCATTGGGCTGTACCCACTGTTACTCCTACTCAGAGCAGACCCACTGAAATTCATTAATGCTGTTACATTAAGTTTACTTGTAGCAAAACTTCAACAACCCAGTTTTTAATATATGAAATGAATTGTTTTATAGATGGAACTGTTTTCTGTTTTCACACACTCTCCTGATTTCGTAATTGCAACTGGTCTTATTTCTCTTATAACCAGAAGAAGAAGAAGAAGAGTTTGAATTTGATATCCCGCTTTATCACTACCTGAAGGAGTCTCAAAGTGGCTAACATTCTCCTTTCCCTTCCTCCCCCACAACAAACACTCTGTGAGGTGAGTGGGGCTGAGAGACTTCAGAGAAGTGTGACTGGCTCAAGGTCACCCAGCAGCTGCATGTGGAGGAGCGGGGAACTGAACCCAGTTCACCAGATTACGAGTCCACCACTCTTAACCACTACACCACACTGGCTCTCCTTGTAACCTGCCCATGGAGTTTACAGGGAAGGCCAGTTAAGAACTCCAACCAACAAATCAATTTGTGCTGTGCAATCCCAACGCCAGCACAAAACTAGCTGCATCCTGTACCCCAGTGTGGAGCTGGGGTTTCATCCCTGGCACAGCGCCTGTGGGGACCTGAGGCATTTCAAGCTTGCCCTGATTATTAGAGAGATTAGACCCCCCCCCAGCAGTGGTGAGCTATTTGCTGAGCACAAGATTTTGCTATCAAGTGCACACAAAGGCCATCTCTGAGAGTTGTAAAGGCAGAATGCCTTTAAGCAACAACCTCTTTTTGTGCTAAACTGCGCCTTTTAAGTGTCTCTGCTGATGCGCTTACCGAGCGGTGAAGGGGAGTACGGACGGGAAGATCCCGTGGACAGCCTGCGCCCAACGCCCTGCGCGGAATCAGCTGGCACTGGGGAACAGGAGCCGGTCTTCAGGAAGCCCATGGGGCTGGTGTTCGACCGCCTCACCACAGCGGATCTGCAAACAAAACCCAAAAGGAGACTTGTGTCCAGTTTCAGGGAGAGATCTGTTTGCAATATGTGCACCTCTTTACTCTGGCTCTTTTGACACCCTAAGACAGCCTTTGCCAACCTGGTGATGAGCGGGTAAGAAATCAAATCAGCAGCAGCCGCTGCCAGCCTGTCACTAACAATCTTTAACAGAGACATATTCCCAACCCGACCCCAGAATGTTCAGCTTTTGTTTGAACAATAGCAACAGTGACTTCCCAACCCTTCCGCAAACATTAAACAACTTCCAAACATATCTGACTATTTATATACTGTTTCACATCAACAGTTAGGATGCTTTTTCTGCGACATAACCTCCAATTGCTCTCACCAAATATCCTGCTGGGTCTTGTAGAGTTCCAATGTGCCCATCAAGTTAGGTAAACACACCGTATGTTTAAAGCATATTTAGAGGACATGGAATCCACTGAGAACCGTACTGTATCCCTCACAGAACGACAACCCCCAGCACCCTTAAACTACAGTTCCCAGGGCTGGGGGCGGGGTTGTGTGTCATTGTGTATGCTTTAAATGTACAGAGGTACCTTGGGTTAAGTACTTATTTCGTTCCGGAGGTCCGTTCTTAACCTGAAATTGTTCTTAACCTGAAGCACCACTTTAGCTAATGGGGCCTCCTGCTGCTGCCACGCCACCGGAGCACAATTTCTGTTCTCATCCTGAAGCAAAGTTCTTAACCTGAAGCACTATTTCTGGGTTAGTGGAGTCTGTAACCTGAAGAGTATGTAACCTGAAGCGTATGTAACCCGAGGTACCACTGAACAATGGCCTTATAGTCATATAACCCAATTCAAACAAAGAGACAACGTATGTGGTTTTTTTTTAATTACCGGCAAGACATCTTCCTTTGGTGAAGGCTGGCAAAGCAAATATGAAAAAACAAAAAGTTCTCTTACCTGGGCGACCCATGGGGGTTTGAGACGGGGCTGGCAGCCGAGGTCAGGTTCTGCTCGATGCGCTGGTAATTGCGTAGCTGAGTGGGAACCGGGATGGGTGCCGTCTCGCTGCGGGGGGAGACCGATGGCTGGCACTGCCTGAAGGTGGGAGGGAAGGAGAGGGGGAATGAGGGGTGGCAGAGGAGCCGCTTTTCAATCTGCACCATTGTCCAGAGTTAACGTGGGTCTTCAGGGGAGAGGCAAGTGAACAAGGGCCTGGGTTTTCCGGCAGGGTCTACATGTGCGCCAAATAGCTGCGGTTTCTGGACAGCGGCAAACAAGCCTCTGCTAATGAGCTGGAGTGCAAACCAGCAGGGACTGGAGACTTGACTGGAAAAATCAATCATTTAACTCGGAGGAAAGCAGGTCAGCTGCACACTGGGCCCCTCCCCTCCTTCCCACAGGCAGGCATGCGGGCAGAGAGGCTGGAGGACGCTCTCTCCCCACCCACTTCCAATGTTTCAAAACAAAGTCATTCTAGGAAAATCCACTGTGGGGAGGGAACAGGAAGTTCAGGAGCAGGGATGGCTGGCCTGCGCTGCCTTGTGTTTGTTCAAGGCTCAAAAAGGCAGGCGCTACGGGGAACGGTTTGGAGCAAGAAAACAGCTTATGTAACTAGTCAATAAACCAGCCAAAGATTATCACCTAAGCACATTGTTGTGTGGGTGCATGCGTGGTTCATGCGCTTCTGCTGCAAACTTCTCAGCCAGTCCATGCTGGCCTCTTGAGAACAGCTCAGCTAAACGCAGGTCAAGATATGCTTGGGAATGAGCCACACAGCGGCAGCCGCTGCCCACGCTCTGAAGTGGATGCCTGACGTTCACTAGCTTAGATTTGTGCCAAAACGTTTTGGGGAAAGGTAGACGTGGGGGAAGGTGCAAACTGTGCAGCCCACACTGGGGCGAACTAGACATCAGAAGAGAGCCTGGTTATTGGATCAGGCCAAAGGGGGCCCATTGAGTCCAGCACTGTTCTCACAGTGGCCAAAATAGAAGCCCCCTGTCAGCAACCCACAAACAGTAACTCTCTCCACACTTGTGATTCCTAGGAACTGGTATTCAGAGGCATAATGGATGAGGAACATAGTGATTGTGGCCATTGGTAGTCTTCTCATCCCCTTTTAAAGCAATCCAAGTTGAAAGCCATCACGACTTCTTGTGGGAGCAAACGCCATAGTTTAATTATGCACTGTTTGAAGAAATCCTTCATTTAGTCTGTCCTTGCAGCCTTAGTTCTTCAAACTATGGGAGACAGTTAACCCAAACTATCTGTTCAGACCTGTTCAGATAACTAAATCTGTTTTCTGTGAGGAAGAGTCCATAGTCTCAAAATGTTCGGTGAATAACCCATCATTTGCAGTTTCCTACATTTTTGCATTTTATCACATAACCTTTTTCTTACGTTAATTCTATTAGTCTTATAATTGTGGTAGTTTATGGGTTGTTAGAGGAGGGGTAGTACTGCAGGTGAGGGACACGTCATCCTCCTTCTGGGGTCACCTGTGCATCTTTAGTCCCCACCTTGCACCCAGCTCTCACCTGTGGCTCCTGGAAGTTGTCAGAATGTGACAGCAGCCGCATGCCAGGAATGACTGACTAGCTGGCTAAACCTTTTGGCGGTGGGAAAACCAGAAACAGTACACAGTATTCAAAGTGTGGCATCACCAGAGATTTGCAGGAAGTCTTTAGGATGTTGGCAGTTTCATTTCCAACCTTTTCCCTCACAATCCCTAACGTGGGCTTGATGGCAAGAGCAGAGTCCATACTAAACATGTCCCCAAACTCTCTTCCTCTCTTCCTCCGAAGGGACAGCAGACATTCAATCAGATTTCAGCTAAGCCCCTCAGCTTCAACTTGAGAACTTTGCAAAAGACTTGGCTGCTTTTTGTCTCTGCCCCCTCAAGAATCCCAGGGGTGTCTTGCCTCTTCAAACAACATTTTTAAATTTCCTTAGTCTTTTCCAAGATGCACAGGTGAGCTCTGCACCATCACAATGCTTGCTAGATGCTTATGAAAGGACAATGGATGGATCAGGATGCAGCAAAATCCGCAGGGGCCCCTTCTTAACTTTTCATGGCTTTATGTTTTTATTGCTAGAAACATCTTTGATTTTTAATGACACAGCAGTATACAAACGTTTTTATAAACCAACCAATGGAGGCTAATTTATCCAATCCAGGGAGGAGCGACAAGATTTGCTCCTTCCTCAACACACGACTTCCCCAGTGAACAAAATCTTGCTTCTGTAGGAAGCTGGAAACTGGATGGCAGGCTGCAGAAAAGAGTTTTGCTCAGCTGTTTTTAAGCACCACCACCACAAAGCCCTGGAGAGCCCACTTCAGCTTCATCCTTGTTGCCATGACAATATAATTCCCCATTTCTCTGGAGCCTAGCTCCTCTCTCACACCTTGCCGAAATGGAAAGGGCTGAAATCATTGCAGCTTGATTCTGCTCAGCAACTTAAAGAGAGAAGAAATCTGCTAATGAGGTTTTCCCACAAGGAGGCTCTGCAGCATCTGGGACAATGTAAGTTGGGCTTGGCCACAGGGGCTCTAGCACACAGAAGGACGCACAGGAACAAGCTATGACTGACACACAAACACACGCGAGACAAATCGCTTCAGGACTCTCTCAGCAGCCCCAGTAAGAAAAGGTTGAGCTACTGTCACCCCAAACATTAGAGCAGATGGCCAAGTCCAGCATGCACAGCGTCACCCAGCTGTGAAGGCAACTCTCAACTGAACTTGCCTGCAGGACAAGGTGTTTTCCCACAACTGCTGCTCTCCCGTCTGTAAAATGGGCATAATAATACCTCACTTCATAAACAGTCAAAATGCAAAGTAATTTGCAAAGCGGCAGAGTTTGAACTCTCCTGCCAACCCACCCCCACCCCGTTAAAAAAGGAGCTGCAGACAGAACGAGAGATTTGCATTAGGGCCCATGATGTAGCTGACGTCCCCCCCCCCCAAGATGCTGCTGGACTTCAACTTCCACCATCACTGGCCATGTTTACACAGACTGATGGAAGTCATAGTCCAACAAAATCTGGAGGGCACCACGTTGGCTATCCCTGGCATAAAGGCTCTAATGCCGCCCCCCAAGCTCTGATCCTCCAAAATTGCTGTTAACCAGAGTAAGAAAACTTTCAGGACCTGGGGTGTGTGTGGCCTGTTAATCTGGCCCCCCTGCAGCCAACAGAAACTTGAAAGCATTTGGCCACAGTTTTCCCCAAGCCAAATCTCCCCCATAATCCAGCAGTTTTTTCAGGAAGAGGGGAAGCATGTGAAGTTTCAGTTGTGGAACCCTCACTCACATTTGCAAATCAACCTCAAATTTTAATGAGTATAAGAGGAGAAAGTGAGAGCCACCTTAACAGTTCTGCTGAGAAACCAGCTCATCCTTCCCCTGAAATGTTTCCATTCCAGCTGGCAGTCATAAAAACTCAGTAACTTAAGATCTAGTGCCTGGGGTTGCCATTTTCCTCTTCCAATCTCGCCTCCTTTTTGTGCCATGTCTTTTAGAGTACAAGCCTGAGAGCAGGGGACTGTCTCATTATTGATCGTTTTTTAGTTGCTGAGGGAGTCCTTTTTGTCTGAACAACAGGGTAAAAACGCTTCAGAAACAAATGAAATCTGCTCAGTTTCACCAATAATCAGAGTTTAAAAAAATTATTACCAATCAGAAAGCAGCCAAAGTTCTCTCAGGGCTTCCCCTGCAGCACAGATAAGCATCTTTCGCCTGAATCTAGATAAAAGTCTGGCCGGGGCTACTCTGCAGTGTGCAAATTCAGAAGCTGCATTGAGCACAACATCAGCACTTTTCTGGCAGAGACAGTGCTTTTATTTTTTTTAAAAGGACTTTAAAACGGTTTGTTTGGGGGAGATTTTCAGGGATTTGCTGCTGCTGTACTGACTGCACGAATGTTATGCCTGGTATGAAGTAAGCGCCTGTGAAAGTGGCAAAATTAAAGAGTGGCTTTGGGGCTGATGCCTAAGCGTAGCGGCCAATTGCGCAACGGACTCTACACGGTCTCCTGTGGCACAAGAGGCAAGAAGAAAGCAAGCAAGAAAAGAGCCACAAGCTCCGGCTTTGATTCCGTTCTTGCACTGGCATAGCTTTGCTTCCAACTGAAGGATTAATTTGCTGGGGTACAAAGGCAGCAATGTTTCTGAATACCAGTTGCAGGAAACCACAGGAGGGGGAAAGAGTGCTCTTGTGCTTGAATCCTGCTTGCGGGCTTCTCACAGAAGCAGCTGCTGGACCACTGTGAGAACAGGATGCTGGACTAGATGGGCCACTGGCCTGATCCAGCAGAGCTCTTTTTATTTTCTTCTATTTCAAGTTTACAAGACTACAGCTCTCAGCCTTCTTCAGCAGGCCACTTTTGTAGCACATCTTGCGACACAACAGAGGCAACAGGTTTGTTCAGGGTAGGGATATTCCTGGTTCTTGTTTAAACAGCACTGGGGCTTGTGAATTGGTCTTCAGCGGCAGTGTGGGGATCCACCGCTGGGTCATTGACAAACCTCAGAGTATGCCTGTGCAACCACAGCATTGTCCTCAACCAATTAAAGAGCCAATTATTAAGTGGGCCCCGTAAATGCATACGGTTTTGCTGGCTGGGTGCTGATGGGAATTGTAGTCCAAAACATACAGAGGGCATCAGGCTGGAGGAAGCTGATCTAGTGACTTTTAATTCCTCCTGCACTCTGGCAATGAATGTCAAAGCAACAGAGCTCAACGACCGTCGCTACCTACCCTCCGCACATCAGGAATTCACTTGAGGCCCGACGGCCGACTGCTGCCAGAGGCATGTCGTCTGTATAGCAAAAAGACACCAGGAAACAGGCATTAGGGCCCAGGGAGTGGCAGAGATACAGCGAGAGAGAAAGAGAAACTCAGCAATATTTTAATTTGAAGCTGTGCTAAGCGACACTGCGCAAGGAGACAATGCGGCTCTGTTGAGCAGAACACAGCATATTCACATGCACACCATATTCCTGAATAGCCCCTGATGGGAAGCTGGCTATTATTATTATGATTATTATTATTATTATTATTATTATTATTATTATTATTATCATCATTATCATAATTTATTATTTCAATTTATTATCTGCCCTGCACCATCATGTCCCAAGGTGGGTTACAGCAATTTAAAATTCAACACTACAAACAGTTAAAAAAATTATGATCACAGGAACAGGGCAGTCCCTGAAAAGACAAATCTCTGGCCTCAAGAGGCCAGGGGAAAGAGGTGTTTCTTCAGCGTGTGGCAGAAGTGAAGTGCAACCTGCTTTAGCATAAAAGCTGAATCACACGGGCAATGCGTCAATATGGCCTCCATAAAAGTTGCAGTTTCGCATCAAAGTAGGTTACAGCTGGCAGGGAATAGATGAAACGTTGGCTGGGATGCCATCAAGGCTGTTACGTACAGGAGACTCCCCGTTTACATGGGGGCTCTGTTCCAGGCCCCTGCGCACATACGTGAAATTGTGTAAAACGGGGAACACTCTACTCAACCATGCCTCTCTCTGGCTTGCTGGAGCCAGAGAGCTTCAGTTGACCAGGTGCTTCCCATTTCCAGGTACCAGGCACCCATTTGCGTGTTGTGTGCAAATAGAATGTGCATAAATGTGCAGTTGCTTATACACAATGGCAACACTCCCTGAGTAAGGTGGGATGGGTTTTTCATTTCCAGCGGGGAAAGGGAAATGTAAGGGGCTGCTGTTGAAAAGCTCACCCCTGGCCTGGGCAAAGGTCGACCCCCGTGAGCCACCATTCTGGTGGGTAGAGCAGTGAAGTTATAATATGAGACGGCAAGTAGATCCTGCATTGGCACCCCTGGAAAGGGACCCTGCTAGCGAGGAAAGGAATTCAACGTGGAATTATTCCATGCTTTTATTCCTCTGGAGTTTTGATTTCATTAACTTGTCCAATCATGAGATTGAAAAGGATCAAGGTGGTGGTGGTGGGGACACAATATATAGCTTTTCAAAGCTTTTTTCCAAAACATTTTTTGCTCCTGCCCCAAATTTGCCCTGGGAATACCCCAGTCTCATGAAACCCTTGCTCATTTGCAAGACACTGGAAGGAAGGCCTGCAGGAGTTAAGGAGAGCTCTCTGAATGGGGATGGGGAGAAAACGAAACAGGAAACATACTCAACAATGACACTGGAGTAAAAAATTAGCAACGCACGTTTCTCTTTAAATATGAAAAATGACAGCGACAAACGGCCAAGGGCCAACAAACCCAGAGCCTTACATGACTGGTCGGAGATGTTGTGTGGGACCAAAACGAAGTCGTCCGTGTCGCAAGAGGAGTTCTTGCTACTGGTGCTGGTGGAGTCTTTAGACACCTGAAGGTAATTCGGAGGCCCCAAGGGAGGAGAAGAGAGGTTGTCTTCCTGGATATGCTGCATGTCTGGGAGGGACTGAAGGGAGGAAAGAGGAGATGTCAGGATCCCTTGCAGGGCCTCCACTGGGGAAGAGGCTGGCACAAGGAGAAGGGCTGTGCATGAGCTGTTATCCTTCTGCTGCCCCACGTAGGCCCAACTTGATTTATTTGTATAAAATGCAAAAACTTGCATTGATTGGAGAAAGGACTAAAGGCCGTTGGGAGTGTATGGGTACACATGCGAGGGCGTGACTATCACCTGCTGTGAGCTACCTTCAGAATTGTTCAATCAAAAGGAGGCATAGAAACTTCTAAAACTGCTGATCCTTTAGATCCTTGAGGTATTTGGGGGAGTCACTTTGGGTAGTCCCCCGTGTCTCAGATACACAGCTTGGATCCATCAGGAATATGGTGGGGCCAGTTTTGTGGAACCCCCTTCCAGTTGATGTCAGATAGGCTGTTATCTCCAAACCTCTGGCGCTTTCTGAAGACTTATTATTCCAGCAGGCTTTTTACCTGAATTCTGTTTTTAATTCATTTTTAGTCTTATTGTACTGGGTCTCCCATACACGGCCTGGAGACTGATGCGATTAAGTGCTGTGCAAGTTGTTAAAATAAACGATTAACAGGTAATAAAACAAGGGTGGGGGAATCAAATGTGGCCCTCAGGACTCTCCCCATTCCACACCTGGTCCCCAGCCCTTTTTCACACCTTCCTTGAATGCTTTTGCCTAGCTGGGGTGTGTCCTTGAATGCCTCTTGCTTGTTTGGATGGAGAACAGAGGGAGGGCTGTATATTATCATTATTTATCTCATTTCTATACCACTTTATATTTTAAAGAAAAATCTCAAACTGGTATAAATGTGGGTATAGAAACTAGCCTACTGTACAAAGGTCAAATTTACATCCATTGCTCTGCCCACTTTTGACTGGCCTAGAGATGGGAAGGCCTGGAAAAACCCCAGGAAAATTAGGGGAAAAAACCAGCTTTGGGGAAAAACTGGTCCCCCCCCATTTTTTCTCAGGCCTTCCCATCTCTACTCTAGCCCCACCCACTACTGGCATGTGGTCCTCAGAAGGTTGCCCAAAGGGGAATGTGGCCCTCAGGCTGATAAAATCATCCCAACCTTTGCTCTAAAATAAATTTATCTTGGCACCACCCAAAAGTTGGCCCAGTACAGAAGATGCCACTGTTCTCTATTTTGAACCGAAGTCCCCCAGGCAAACATGACAAAACCCACCAAAACAGCAGAAAATACACGGTTGCGGAAGGAAAGAGCCTGCAGAAAATGTGCTCCCGACTATCTGCTAACTGTTCTGCAAGGAGGCACCTCGCTCACCCGAGAGAAGACGGCTGCTGGGTCAACAGGGACCAGGGGAAAGCAGAAATAATAAGGGTCACCAGAGCGGAAGAGAGGAGTCATTGAGGAAGGCCCTTCAAGTGGAACCGCAGCCCAGACTGATAATTAAAAATTAACTCTATGTTTAAGAAGTCAAACAACCTTTAGGGAGCTGCTGCACTTGATGGTGGAAGGGGAAATGTAACTACAAGAACCCATAATGAACCAGTCTCTGCCTGGAAACAGCTTGATCAAGTTTACTGGCCTTGTTGATTCTGCCAGCCCTAGGCCATGCCCACCACTGACTGACCAAGAGTAACTGTTCAGCTCCTCAGTTATGATCTTTGAAGATTCCCTAACTACTTCCTTGCATACTTTCAAGTTTCATCTCAGCAGGGGCTAGAAACATTAGTGGGATATCTTTTAGCGCTTGGATATAGTTTCTCAACAATGACAAAAGGTCTCCCTGTCTTCTCCCTAGCCAGTTTTGTGCACGTCCTTACTCTTCAGCAGGCAACCTAAGGGCGACGCTGGGGAAACCGAGGCTGCCTAGACCCTTGGCTTTGCTTCTCTCCTGCCCCATTGTGATGCTGCTCCTGATGGCTGCAGACAGTACAGAGTCTCACAAGGGCTATAAACTCTTCTTTCTTTCCCCTTCCTTCCTTCCTTGCTGGCTTTTTAAAAGCAGAAGCTGAGAATCTGAGACTGAAGGTGCGCCTAGAATGGATTTCTGCTCCCCAGGGACAAAGACTGTTGCCTCCCAAATCAGAACAGAACTTACTGGGGGAGAAGCAAACCGGCAGGAGGGGGAGCTGCCGCAGGAGCTGCCAGAGACGGAGCCCGTGTACGTCGGCACTGGCACAGGGCAAGCTGTGGAAAGGAGAACAACGTAAGGAAAGTGCAGGTTCTGAGGAGTTTCAGTGTTTCTTTTGGGGAGGGGGGCATATGAAGAGAAACTACCCAGATCGCCCTTAGTAGCCCCCTCCCGGCATGAAAATTGCCGTGCTGCAGACAAAAGCTTTTGGCAACATTTAAAGCCACTAATACATGGAAAGAGGATCCCCCTCCACTACATTGCAATTGAAAAGCCCAAGTCTCTCAGACTCGGCGGAGGTAGAATGTCTAAAGGAGCAGGAACTGAGTTTGATACATGAGGTAGGTACATGAAGGACCAAGTGTGCAGCCTGGGAGTCATTTTGGACTCACAGCTGTCCATGGAGGCGCAGGTCAATTCTGTGCCTAGGGCAGCTGTTTATCAGCTCCATCTGGTACACAGGATGAGACCCTACCTGCCCGCAGACTGTCTCGCCAGAGTGGTGCATGCTCTGGTTATCTCCCGCTTGGACTATTGCAATGTGCTCTACGCGGGGCTACCTTTGAAGGTGACTCAGAAACTACAATTAATCCAGAATGCGGCAGCTAGACTGGTGACTGGGAGTGGCCGCCGGGACCACATAACACCAGTCTTGAAAGACCTACATTGGCTCCCAGTATGTTTCCGAGCACAATTCAAAGTGTTGGTGCTGACCTTTAAAGCCCTAAACGGCCTTGGTCCAGTATACCTGAAGGAGCGTCTCTACCCCCATTGTTCTGCCTGGATACTGAGGTCCAGTGCCAAGGGCCTTCTGGAGGTTCCCTCTCTGCGAGAAGTGAAGTTACAGGGAACCAGGCAGAGGGCCTTCTTGGTAGTGGTGCCCGCCCTGTGGAACACCCTCCCACCAGATGTCAAAGGAAAAAACTCTCAGACTTTTAGGAGACATCTGAGGGCAGCCCTGTTTGGGGAACCTTATTCTATCTGATGGACTATTGTATTTTAATATTTTGTTGGAAGCCGCCCATAGTGGCCGGGGAAACCCAGCCAGATGGGATTTATTCATGAATGAATGAATGAATGAATGATCACAACAAAAAGTACTGGGGATAATAGCATCATTGATACACAAGAACCTGTGGTGGTGCTCCATAAATCTGTTAAAGGGTAGGAAACTACAAGAAGGAAGCAGCTGGGGGGAATGACTCATGGTTTCAGTTGTCTCTATACTAATGCAGAACATGGGAAACAAGCAAGACAAATTTGAGCTCTTAGTACAGGATGGCAAATACGACCTAAGAGGCATTACTGAAACCTGTTGGGATGACGAGTATAAACTATTCAAAAGGAATACCCCCACCCCCATACTTATAGAATCATAGAATTGTAGAGTTGGAAGGGTCACTGAGGGTCATCTAGTCCAACCCCCTGCAATGCAGGAATCTCAACTACCCTTTTAAATGTGTTTGTGGGGGTGGGGGTTGAGCAAAGATAAGGCAGAAGGGAATTCTGACTTACACTTTCTGACCGTTGAAACCTGGTCGAGGAAAGGGTGGTTGAAGAAGGCTTCTGCAAGAGAGGAAAAAAGTTGGCTGCATGACACATTAGCCTCTAATCCAGAAGGGGGCTGCAGAGCTGCAGGGTGAGGGATCACAACACTCTCTCTCTCTCTCTCTCTCTCTCTCTCTCTCTCTCTCCCCCACACACACACACACTTCTCCATCCAGGGCTCAAAAAGAGCTCATGAAAGATTAAAGCTTTCCCAGCGTATGTGTTGCTATTACACTTGGAAAAGAAATACAGTCCATCACTGTAAAGATGCAGCTGGCCAGAGGGATCGAAGGCAGGTACTTAAAAGCCCATTTCCTTACAGACACAGGCTTGGCTTTCAGTTTTTGAAGCGCTGCTTGTATTAATTGAAAGACACACTTTACAGATCATGGAGAAGGGGTGGGGTTGGGTTGCAATATTTGGCAGTGGCAGCAAAAAAAGGGGGGAATGTAAAATTTTCATTTTTAAAATAATAACATGTACTGTAATTGGTAGAGCCCAGTGTACCCTGACGAGGGTGCAACGTTGCCCCCTCCCCAGTCATTTATTTATTGCATTTATATCTTTCCTTCCAAGGAGCTCAAGGTGGAGTAACGTGGTTTCCCCTCCCTCCTCATTTAATCCCCACAACAACAATGGGAGGTAGGTTAGGCGGAGAGGCAGGCACTGACCCCTAAGGTCACCCAGTGAGCTTCATGGCTGAGTGGGGATTTGAACCCTGGTCCAACACTCTGCTGTAAACAAAAATTGCCCTTATCCCTTATGGGGTATCCAAGAGCCCATATAGAGTCCTTACATAGGTTCCCTATTGGTAGGAGAGAATAACAGAGGCCAACCAGAGAATATTGAGAAGCAAAGCAGCTTGTAAGCTTGATCTTTATTGATTTGTTGCAACAGGGTGCTCCCCTCACACGCAGGAGAGGAAGAGGACCCAGAAAAATGGCGTGCAAGGCCTTATAAAGACTTTTGAAATTGCCACCCTGTAGATCAAGACCACCCCCAGAAACAGCATACATACATCACAGAAGGGGTGTAACCTAAGACCACCCCTCAGATACATCACACCTATATCACAGAAAAGGCTGTCTAAAACAGAAATTTGAATATTGTTTTTCTCCTGTTGTTGTTTATCTCCTCTCTGGCAGGTTACTTGATTGGATTGTCTGGGGAGCCTGGCCATTCTTTTGTAGGGATAAATACTTAGTTCCTGGGGCAGTTCACATGCTCACACCCAATTCATATCTTAAATGTGTCCTTAAGACAGGATTTGTGAGGAAAGAGACAATGGGGAGGTTTCCCACTTTGACCTTGCAGAGAAAACATTTGGTCAGTTTAGGAATCAAAATGGTTCCAGGTTGGCCTTCCTGCGCTGATCTATGTATGTGCTTGGTTGGTACACTTATGAACATTACCATATATCTAAGACCATAAAATTCCTATCACAACTATCACAAATTGTTCATCTGGTGTACAACACCTTGTTGCAAAGCAAAAGTAACTGCACCCTCAGGCCAAAACCAGTGAGCTAACAACAGCTTTGTTTTTGTACTCAGCTAAACATCACTCAGAGCAGCGGTAGGGATGATTAACAGAGCTTGGACCCAAGTGTCCCTGTTCAAGGCTCAGAGCAAACAGCAGTGAACCCAGGAGAACGCGTTATCAAACTCGGCCACCTCCCTCCCCCGAGTCATTTTAAGCGAAGGGGGGACAGGTCTAGCACTGCAGGTCCAACAGGCTTTGACATCCTGAGTCAGAACAGGGTGTTCTGCGGCTCAGGAGGGAGAGTCCAGACACCCTTGATAAGCGGCTTTGCTGTCCTGGAGTTAGCACATGCTGTCCTGAGAAAAGGCTGCGGGGCAGCTGCTTCAGGGGGCTCCAGCCGCCTCCCAAGTTACTGATTTCCTAAACTGGACTTCCTTGTGGTGTGGGGACTAACAGATGAGCAATGGAAGTGGGTTCTGAGAGCCCTTGTGGTGGCCAAGAGACTCAGGCTGCAAGGTTGGAAAGAAAAACACACACCATGTATCATCCAGTGGGTGGGAAATCTCACTAATCTCAATTTCATTTGGACACCTATGCTGGACCTGCTCATATTAATGAATACATTTAACAGTAGGATTATTGGCTACAATGGCGTGCTTCTTTCAAGTCTCATTTCAACAGAGGGAGATGACCCTGCAAGCGCCAGGGACATCCTCTCCGCTGGCAACATCCTGACCTAGCCTACCTGGCAAGTCTGTTGCGAAGATAAAAAGGGTTACAGTAGTAGCAGCAGCAGCAGCAGCAGCAGCAGCAGCAGCAGCAGCAGCGAGCTCCTTGAATGGGGTGGGCTCTCATTCACTGGTGGTATTTTTTTTTTTTTTTTAAAAAAGGTTACTTGTTTGGCACGCTGCAGTTCAGCCTTCTCTGACCTGGTGCCATGCTCTTAAAAGCTAAGTCCCAAAAGCAAGAGGAAAGCAAAGTTATGTCCCTGACAGGTAGAAAAGCGAACACAAAACATTGCATTTTCCTCTCCCCACCCCCCACACCACAAACAGCTGCCAAGCATCAGCTGGTCAGCGACTGTTCAAAGCCTGAGCTGGCAGAAAGAGGATTTCGTCAGAAACCTTCCAGACAACAATCACGAAGGCCAAGTCGACGCAGAACACTATAAATAGTTCAGCAAGCTATTTTCAGAGTCGTTCCTCTATGGCTGTTCATTCTTTCCTTTTAACACACTGACTGCTGTTTACAGGTTGTATGAAAACTTGTTCATGCTTTTAAAGCTTGGCTTTTGATTTTTTGTGCTTTGGGCGTAATCCTCATACCTCCAAGAAACCCAGGATTATGTAAGCAGATCATTGCTATTTACCACCTAACATCCCTAACCGGAAGTGCCACGGGAACAGCTGAGCAGAAAGCAAAGGGGGGGGGGAGAACTGCCCACTCTGCAGTATCCTGCTTCCCGTCACCTGCCCCTTCTCATCACATTGCTGCATATTCAAAACAGACGAAATAAAAATGAAAAGCCAATCTAGAGGCGACCTGCATTTACATAAATAGATTTAAGAACCCAGCGTTCCCAGAAATTAAGTATCCATATTACTAGGTGATTTAGTAAATAAAGGTAAAGGGACCCCTGACCATTAGGTCCAGTCGTGACCGACTCTGGAGTTCCGGTGCTCATCTCGCTTTATTGGCCGAGGGAGCCGGCGTACAGGTTATGTGGCCAGCGTGACTAAGCCGCTTCTGGCGAACCAGAGCAGCGCACGGAAACGCCGTTTACCTTCCCGCTGGAGCGGTACCTATTTATCTACTTGCAGTTTGAGGTGCTTTCGAACTGCTAGGTGGGCAGGAGCAGGGACCAAGCAACGGGAGTTCGCCCCGTCGCAGGGATTCGAATCACCGACCTTTTGATCGGCAAGCCCTAGGCTCTGTGGTTTAACCCACAGCACCACCCGCATCCCCACTAGGTGATTTACTTGTTTATAATTGTATTCATATCCCACATTGTTTTCCACCAAGGAGCTCAAACTGGCATATATGATTACTCCTTTCCACATTTTCTCCTTACAATGACCCAGTGAGGTAGGTTAAGCTGAGTGAGCTCCATGGCAAAGTGGAGACTAGAACTCCGATCTCCCAGGTCTTAGTTAAAGACTCTAACCAACAGAGCACGCTGGCTCCCTCTACACTCTTAATCGCCACATCATTGTGCAACCACCCTGTAGGGTCGGTTACACAGAAGGTGGGAGGATGCTTGGGCTTGATCCCTGTGTCAGTTCAATGATGGCAGTGAGGCCAGTCAGGGATCGTGGGCTGGTTCAACCTCTCTCCTCCTGCAGAACACCTTGCTTTCAGGGCTTTCTGCTATCTAGTGTTTGGGGCGTCCATTGACTGAATTTGGTGGTCAGCTGGAGGCCAACTCAGCCGCCAGTCTCTGCTCAACTGTCAACACGTGCCTCTGGGAACCTGCATGTAAGTGCAATGGACACATGACCCTAGAACAAGCTTGTGAAAGGAGAGGCATCTTTTACATGGGTCTAATACACCCCGCCCTGGGATTATGTTCCGGATCTGGGAATTCACAGAGCTGAATTGAATGCTGAAGCACCAGATCTATTGAAGTGGAGTGGCAATGGGAAATTCAATGACACACTGAACAATGTGGTACTGTATATACAGTTAAGGACACAAATCCCTGAATTCACAACCAGAGAGATGGAGAGAGAGAGCTATGCTAAAAAGGGTGGAAGAAAAGAGGAGAGACCATGGAGCATGCCAATTTTGACACAGGACTCTGGAAGACAGAAAAGGGGTAAAACTTTACCTATCCAGTGCTCAGAGGAGCTTTTACAGCTGCAACAAGGAGGCTAGGTCAGGAACTCTATGCCTTAGAATTTGTGTGTGATTTCCAGAACTGTAGGACTCTGTCCTGTAGCTGCTCTGAGTTAGGCTCACAGCTGGGCAACACAATTCCTTACCTTGAAGCTTTCTGACCTGATGATCCTTGAGAAGAGCATGGCATGTGAAGAGTCCAGTTGAGAGAAAGTGTGTCTCTGTGGCCAAGGTTTGCCCCTTTCTAAGGGAATTCTCTCATATAAGAGAACCTGTAAGGGGAAGGGCTTTCTCCACTTTTCTAGAAGTGGGGGTGGGCAGGGCTTACTCTGCACCAATCAGTTTCCTTTCAGCAGTGGTTTCCCACCACACCCATCTGTTATAACTCCCCTTTCGGGATTGGGATCGAGATAACAATCCTGCCTCAGAGACACAGCATTTGCATGCTGGTTCCTGGTTCCGTGAAAGGCATTGTTTCCTTCAGCACAGGTATGCCCCAACCCACACCATGATTGCACGATAGGTGGGTTCTGCTTTGGGCAAGAGGAAATCTCACTTGAGGGCTGAATGAGTGGCGTTTCGTGGAATTTCTTCAGCCCATTCATTCTGTTAACTCTTTGTTTTATTGCAACACAGAGCCAAGTTGCCTGGCTTCAAACTCACAAGCCGGTGCAAAGATTAAGGTTAAAGGGCCATGCATGCCTCATTCCAATGGCCAAGTTGCTAGTCCAGTACCCTGAACCTAAAAGTGGTCTGCTCACACTATCCAAACCACCCCTTTGCAATCCCACAATTAAGGAGGGTTTGGGTTGCCCTGACCATCTGATCTCACAAAGTAGCACCAGTGTTTTGCTCTTCCCCACTCCTTCTCCTGTCTTCTCTTTCATTTTCTTAATAGAGGTGACTCACCCCAATCTCCCAATCTTACTATCGCTTCTCATTTAACAAATGACTGTTACAGGTGCCACATTGTACCTGTTCCGCATTTGTAAGCATTCAATATTTTATGGAGGCAACAGCTACACTTTGGAACCCTGTCTACTGCTATTGGGCAGTAGGCACCTTCACTGTGCTCTTTTCGGTGCCTTCTAAAAATATTTTTCTTTAGACAAGCCTGTATTTAGAAAGTTGGTAAGAGTTTTCATCTATTTTTAGTTTATTGTTGATTTCAATTTATTGAAAGGTTTATTGTTAATTCTTCATATTGATAATGGTACTGCTTTAAACAGCTTTGAGGTGTTTTTTACAATCATGGAGTGTATGAATTTTATGAAATAAAATAAATGAACTTAACTAAGACTTTGAACATCTGAAGAAGTGTTCTGTGTAATTCAAAAGCTAGCATATCCAGTGCGTTGAACAAGTTCTGTAAAACATACCGCTTAACTTTCCACTATGGACAAACACACCAAACCAAGACTGCAGCTCAAGCCTATTAAAACCACCAAACTGATAATCTTCATGCACACTGATTCGCACAAGAAAGCAAAATAATTACTTGGGCAGGGGAGGCAAGGAGTCATAAAATGTTTACTCACCAAAGTCCATTCTATCTTTCTGGTTTCTCTGAAGCAAACCCAACAGCAGGTCAGCCAAGGAAGCTGATGTTTCCCTGGGAACACTGAATACAGAAGAGAACTAAGTGGGAATTTGTATTTTTACTATATATAAATCATACGAGTCCTACTGAACAAAACACATTGACGATCTGTCACCCTTCAACAGAGGTAAAGGTATTCAAATTCTTAAGATTCTAGCAGATATCAAAAACCCTCCACAAAAGTAGACATACATACCTAGGGATCAGATTCCTGTTCTTTTCATAAAACATTCTGAGGTCTTGAGGACTGTTAGCCTGTGAAAGGGAGAATAAGTGTGATTTGCCAAGCTGTATTTACCCCAAACCCCTAATGTCCTTAACATACACCTGTGTGAGAACAAAGGACACCAAGGGAGCCTGGCTGCTGCTGGATCAGGCCAAAGGCCTACAAAGCCTAGAATTCTGTTCTCACAATGGCCAAACTGATGCCCTCACAAGCACAGAACATCTACGGGGAAATGTGTATATTTAAAAATGAAGAGCAGGTACCTACTGGGAGAGCATGGGTGAGGAATCTCAACCTATGGCTTCAATGAGGTCCGCTAGGCTGGCTAATTTGGCTGGCCCAGCTGTTTTTCACTGGCCAGGCCCAGCTGACACTTGCCAGACAGCATTTATTTATCCAATTTCTATACTACCCTTCATCTGAGGATCACACAGCTGTTTACAATATACAAATACAAAAATACATAACCTAATTAACAAACAAAAACAATACCCAGCCACATACAGTTAAAAAGGCCACAGATTGTTTAATCAGCCAAAGGCTTGGGAAAAGAGACATGTTTTCACCTGGTGACTAAAGATATGTAACTAAGGGGTCAGGTGAGCCTTCCTGGAGAGTGTTTCACAAGCAGGGAGCCCTACTCTCAACCCTTAGGGCATGATATGGAGGGGAGGATAGCATCCCTCAAACTGTTCCATTCTCTGCCCATTGTGGCAGGCAGAGTTTAAGCTGCCCATACCTGAAAAGGAGGCTTTCCAACCAGACACTGATAGATCACTGTTCCGATACTCCAGAGGTCGGCCTTCGCATCATAGTGCTGCGACATGATCACTTCAGGAGCCTGAAAGATGCAAAGAGTGTGATCACGGGTAGGAGGAGGAGTTACGCTAGCACCAGACCATACCATTACCAAGGAAGTAGGTTTAGTCATTGTTTGAAGACTCTCTCTACCTCCAGGTCTGGGTCCTGGCCAGAAAGATGCTGGAATCAAGGGTGACCCACATGGCCTTAAGGTGCTACTGTGCAATGCCAGGGCAATGACCCACAAGACCACTGCCAGCCATGACTTGATCGTGGATGGAGGAATTGACCTGTCCTGTGTGACAGAGACTTGGTTGAACGAGGCAGGTGGGCCTGTTCTTGCCGCTGCTTGTCCACCAGGTTTCTCTTACGCACAGCAGCCCAGGTCATTTGGGTGGGGAGAGGGGGTTGCAGTGATCTTTAGTCATTAACCTGTACCAGGTGTCCTATTGGGAAGACCTAGTTTTCTGAGTGCATGTTCTGGAAGTTGGGCAGTAGGGGCAGTACAGAATTCCTTTTGGTGTACCGACCTCCCTGCTCAAGCTGCTTCAGGTCGTGGTGTATGTTCTCCTGGAGACACTTAGTTTGGTTGTCCTAGGGGATTTTAACATCCATGCTGTCCCTGAATAAGTTTGGCCCAACTCATAGTTGCGGACATGCCTTAGACCTGGTGTTCATCTCTATGGACATGGGTGATTTGACACTAAGTAAAAGTGAAACCAAAGAAGTGCCTGTTAGGATATTTCCGTTCCACCTTAAGAGGGAGCAGACTTTTGTGAGTCACAGAGTCTGCGTATTTCCTGTTACAGGATGTTTTATGTTTGCTATTGCTTTCGTTTTCGCTGTCTGTGCTTGAACGCTGAAGCAGACGGACATGTCTTTCCTTTGTTCTGACCAACGTTGAATAAACTGTAAATATGCTCTCCTGCTGTGCATCTTTTGCTGTGTGGATTCTGCTGAAAGAGTGTGCACTAGCCTAGGAATGTGGCAATCTATTTCCAAAGGCTTCGTGTCGCTAAATGATACTGCCTGACTGCGTGACTACGGGAGGCAGATGGATCGTCCGGCAGCCGGCTTGGGGGCTCAGATGGACGTTATCTCCCTGGCAGTATCCCAACAACAAGGTTTCGGGCCCAGATTCACGGCACTTACAGGAGAGCAAGACAACTGCGTCAGACTGCTGAGGTATGTGGAAAAGTGAAAGCAGCGAAAGCAGAGGCTTTTCTGTTGGGCCGATGCAAAGAGCTTTTGATGTCCGGCAAGGCTTAATTGGCCTGGGAGCCGAGCCAAAAGGCATCGTGATTAATGAGCTACCACGATAAGGAGTCTTTGAAGGCATAAAGGCTCACGGCTCAAGTAAAAAGCTGGAATGGAGTTTTTCCACGCTTTTGAAGCTTCTGAAGCTGCTGAGTGCCCAAAGTTAAATCGGCACAATTATCAGACCTGGGCAAAATGGTGTGAGAGTTTGCTGCGTCAGTATCGAGTCTGGCATACTGTGAGTGAAGCTCCTCCAGTCCCTCTGACAGAGAAATGGCAGGCCGAGAATTTGAGGGCCATAGACATAATAGTCTTATCCGTCTCTCTGGAGGAAATAAAGACGCTTGCTGGCAACGTGACGGCACGAAAGATGTGGAATGCTTTGAAAGCTGCCCATCTGCCAATCATCCCAGCTCAGAGTTTGAATGCCCAGAGTTTGACTGCATCGGAGGTCCTGGCTGTTTCCCAGAATGCGAGTGAATGCAGGGATGCTGAGGGCACCGGTTGCAAGCTGCAGGGGGAGCAGACTGTGACGTCATCCCAGGCAGCATTCCAGCCTCCAGGGGGAGCCAAGGAGACGGCAGCTGAGAGCTCTGTTTCTCATGGGAACCAAGGTCATCGTCTTTGCAGAGGCCGGAAGGCCAGAGGTAAACAGAGACAGATGCCTGCAGATGGCCCGAAGCAGAAGGGGGGTGAAGAGCCCACGCCAGTGGAAAACAAGGCTTTGTTAGCTGGCACTGCTTCACCAAAGGCTAAAGGCAAGTCTCATGGCCAGGAGCAGGGGGGCAAGCTGCAAAAGCCCACGCTGGTGGAAAACAAGGTTTTGCTTGCTGCAAAGTCTGCTCCAAAGGCCAAGGCCAGGTTTATCGTCGACTCAGGCTGCACGCGCCATTTGACGAAGGATAAGCACCTGTTTATCTCCTTCACGCCTCAAGAAGGAGAGATCCACCTGGCTGATGGAAGGACGTTGCAAATTGCAGGAGAAGGGACTGTGAAGCTTGCAAGTTTGCATACAACCATCAGTAATGTACTGTATGTTCCTGGAGCGGCGGACAATTTGCTTAGCGTCCCACAGCTGACTGGGCGTGGTTTTGAGATATCCTTCAAGAGGAGTGTCTGTGTCATCAGGAAAGGCAAAGAGGACATTTTGCATGCAAAGTTTATAGATGGTTTATTCTGTATAACTTATGATGACAATGCTGTTGTGTCTAATGCTGATTCTTGTTGTGTTGCACAAACTAACAAGGTTCTTCATGCAGGATGCATTCACGATGCACATCGAAGATTTTGTCACATGTCTTGGCAGGCGCTGGCCAAGATGCCTGGATTGGTTGAAGGTTTGAAAATCAAACCTTGTAAGTATCACATGAAATGTGTATCTTGTGCAGAGAACAAGGTGAAGGTTGCTCCAAAAGGCAAAGAGTCTAGCAGGCAGGCTTCCAAACCCTACCAGCTAGTGCACGCAGACCTGGTTGGCAGCAAATGGGTCTTCAAGGCCAAGACAGACCAGAATGGCAAGGTTGTCAGACACAAAGCCAGATTGGTTGCCAGAGGTTTTTCACAGGTACCAGGACAGGATTACCACGAGACTTACTCGCCCACCGTCAAATATGAGAGCATACGGCTGATGCTCAAGATAGCTGCAGAGGAGAAACTGCATGTTTCCCATCATGACATTAATACAGTTTTTTTGTACGGGATTTTGAACGAGGAGCTGTTTATGCTTCCACCTGATGGAATGCAGATACAGAAGGGAATGGTCTGTAAACTGCGGAAATCCTTATATGGTCTCAAGCAGAGTGCTAGGTGTTGGAACACAAAACTCACTGAAACGTTGCTTTCTCTAGGTTTTCACCAGGGCAAAGCTGATCCATGTGTGTTTGTCAAGGAGGAGGGACAAAACAAACTGTATTGTTTATGTTTTGTTGATGATCTTCTGATGTTTTGGAAGAATCAGGCTTTCTATCAAAGCACCCTAGCTCAACTGAAGGAGCACTTTGACATGAAGGATCTTGGTGAGGTATCCAACTATCTTTCTCTGCAGGTGGAGAGGGACCAAGCAGGTAATTTTCTGGTACACCAAACACAGAAAATTGCTGATGTATTAACCAGGTTGAATTTGGTTGATGCAAACCCAGCAGACACACCGATGGTGACAGGTTACCAGGTAGATAGTACTGCTGAAGCGTTTTCTGACACAACGCTGTACAGATGCATCCTAGGCAAGTTGAATTTCATTGCTAGATGCTCAAGACCTGACATAGCTGTAAGCACTAACCTGCTTAGCAGACATGCTAACAATCCTACTGTTCAGGATTGGAAAGCTCTGAAGCGCATAGCCCGCTATTTGAAAGGGACTATGCACTACAGGCTGAGGTTCACCAGTCAGAAGACTGGAGGTCTTGAAATCTTTGCAGATGCAAGTTTTGGAAGTGACACCACGGATGGTACAAGCACTTCTGGAGTATGCTACATGTACAACCACTGCCTGTTTGACTGGTTGTGCAGGAAGCAGACGACAGTGAGCCTAAGTTCCTGTGAAGCAGAACTCAATGCGCTGTCATTTTCACTCATGGATTGTGAATGGTTGATGCAACTGTTTAAGGACATTGGGGTTTCTGTGAAATGTCCTATACAAGTATATCAAGACAATAGATCATGTTTGGCTTTGCTGAACTCGGAGAGTTGCAAGCAGAGAACCAAGTACTTGCAGATTAAGCTTCATCGTGCAAGAGAGTGTATTCAGAAAGGACTGATTCGGGTGTCCTACATGGCAGGAAATGAAATTCCTGCTGATCTGTTGTCTAAGGTTGTTAACAGAGAACAACTTAAGGTTTACGTACAGAGGTTGCAATTGGGTTGAACCACAGGTACTACAGGTTACACGGAAAGGGGGAGGATGTTAGGATATTTCCGTTCCACCTTAAGAGGGAGCAGACTTTTGTGAGTCACAGAGTCTGCGTATTTCCTGTTACAGGATGTTTTATGTTTGCTATTGCTTTCGTTTTCGCTGTCTGTGCTTGAACGCTGAAGCAGACGGACATGTCTTTCCTTTGTTCTGACCAACGTTGAATAAACTGTAAATATGCTCTCCTGCTGTGCATCTTTTGCTGTGTGGATTCTGCTGAAAGAGTGTGCACTAGCCTAGGAATGTGGCAATCTATTTCCAAAGGCTTCGTGTCGCTAAATGATACTGCCTGACTGCGTGACTACGGGAGGCAGATGGATCGTCCGGCAGCCGGCTTGGGGGCTCAGATGGACGTTATCTCCCTGGCAGTATCCCAACAGTGCCATGGTCAGATCACTTCTTGGTGCAACTGGACTTCTCCGCGACCCTTCCCCTCTGCAGGGCGGTGGGGTGGAATTTCTCAAAGGGCGAAGCACCATGAGGGAAGTGTCTAAGGGCTGCCTTCACACCAGCTTCTTTTTGCAGGATCAGAGTTGGCTTTGTTTGCATTAGAACCTGAGTGGGGCCTCTGATAAGAGTTCCTCTTCTGGGCCAGCTAAACCAGGGTGGGGGGAGCACATTCCTCTTTCAAGACCAAGTTTCCCCTGAGATAACAGACACTGTGCCAAACATCGAATCTGCGGACTGGGAGAGAGCCAGCATCCTGCCTGGAACTGATTTTTCACTATCATGGCTGATCTACTGCTGCCTTTGCAATCTCCTGGTAAGTGTTATTTCCTGCTCCAAACACACCAATTTTCAAGTCCAATTTTTACTTGGAGGAGGGAAGCAAATTAATCCCCTTTGCCCAAAGTAGTGTCAGATGGATGCCAGTCCCAAAATATATTGGGGGGTGTCCCCCAAGATGAGTAGGGAGGTGTATTCTTTTCCTTTCCTTCCTCCTGAAGGTCCCCAGATGTTGTGACTCCAGCTCTTCTCATCCTCAGCCAGCTTAGCCAACCATGAAGGTTGAAGGATGCAGCACTTAGGGGACACCATACAAGCCACAGTCTCAGTTCCTTGTCTACAGTATGGGGACAACAGCACTGACTTATAAGAGTGTTGGAAAAATTTATCGATAATGCTTTTACTGATAATACAGAATGCTTTGCAGGCTAGTCAGAAAGCTAGATTACTGATATTCTACTCTGATTTTAATGGTGCACTGTGATTTGCAATGATTTGATTTATTGACTTTTTAAAAATGTAAACCGCTTTTAGGTCACTTGCAGACAAGAAACAGTGGAAGAACAAATAAAGACAAAAATACATAAATCTGAGTAGTATTACTGAAAATTCTCAGTTTAAGGCCCCGCCTTTACCAAATATTTAAAGAATCCTGGGAACAGTAGTTAGTTAAGGGCCCTGAGAGTTGTTAGGAGACCCCTTTTCCTTTCACAAAGCTGCAACTCCCAGAAAGGTTTAAAGGTCAATGTCCCTTCCCAGGGAATCATGGGAATTGTAGCTCTGGGAGTAGAACAGGGGTTTCCTAACAACTCTCATCACCCTTTTTAAAAAAACTACAGTTCCCAGTTTTTTTGGGGGGGATGACTATTTAAAATGGCATGATACTGCTTTAAATGTATAGTGTGGATGGGTCCAAAGTCTGATGACAGCAATGAAAACTTAATGAGCTGTTACTCACCATATACATAGGGGAACCACAGAGGGTGGCAGCCATCATGTTGCTCTGGAGATAACGAGCAAACCCAAAGTCAGCTGTTTAAAGGAAAGCATACATCTCTTTAACTACCTTTTGGTGGGTTTTATTTTTTAAATTTTTTTTTATAATAGACCAACTTGCTGCCCTTTTATGTTACAAAATACCGCAAATATGAAGGCTTCCAAAGCAAGGGCCCCTTTTGCCGTCTCCCCCAGTCGCAACGCAAGCGCTTGGGGTCAGCAGAAACAGTTCTCTGTCAGCAGCTGAATGCATAAATGATTGATTCAAGAGCAATGAACGAAAGCACACCCAGTCTGCTTTGTTCCAAGTCACCACTGTAAAAAGAAACACACCTGTGGAATGTGGGGATGGTCCGTACATTAGAGCCAGGGTTCCTCAAACTTGAGTGTCCAGCTGTTTTTGGAATACAAGTCCCATCATCCCTAGCTAGCAGAGATGCATTAGACTGAGGGGGTCAAGCCAGACTGGTCAAGAAACAAGCACTCGAGAGGGTGCTACAGCCAATCACAGCTCTCCAATGAGCATCCCAGTAACAAATGCATAGGTTGGTCTTTTATGTTGCTGGGGGACCACCCAGAACAATCAAGACTTGGGTGGGAGGGAAAGAGGGACACAGGGGTCCACCTGAGCACTCACCAAGCTCATCTACCCTTCTGTGCAAATGTAGAAGACAGAAAGGCACGCAAAGGAGCAGTAATGTCTCACAGTGGTTTCCCACCCTGCTGAGGCAGCGCACCAGGGCCGACTTACCTATCTTGATGCGTATGCCGCTGATGTTGGATTTCCTGCGGTTGGCGTACGACAGCAGGATGTTTTGTGGCTTGAGGTCCCTGTGAATTATCCCTTTGCTGTGGAGGATACGCATGGCAGCAGCAATCTGTTGCAGGAATATGCGGATGGTGTCTTCGCTGAGCGTTCCTTTTGCTGAGGGAAGAAAAGCACTTTATATCCCTTTTAGAGTCCTGGAAACTTCCTAGCGTGAACAGAGCTCTTTGGGAAGCACTAAGCATGTGCCAAAGCTGCCCCACTGAATCCAAAGAGGGCTTTGAAAATGCTTTGCTCCAGCAGATACAAAATTCACTGGGAGATGGATGCAGTCAGTGTTGGACACTTAAGGGTCCTGTTATTTTCTTTCAGTGTGGTACTTTTAAGAGTGTGCTTAAACCTCTCCCAGTGGAATCAACAGGATTTAAAGAACACTCCTGCTTTGGCTCCTATGTACCACCTGTATACAAAAGGCAGTTCCCAACTTTCCATCACACTTGAGTGTGACCAACAGAAAAATATGCTAAGACAGGGCCAAGAGAGAGAGAACACAGGGAAGAAAAACACACTGGTCTTTGAAGGAAGAAAAACACCCTATTTCCCCTGCAACAGCTGTGAGGCAGGGATCACTTCCCAAAATTAAGCATTTCTGAATCACCATGCAGTCTGTCAGCTTATTATGCTGGTCACATGTAAACGAAGCATCTCTCCTCCAACTTATAGTCAATGGAAGAGGAATCTCTTCCCCTGGCTTCCAGCACCTCTTCTCACAAAGCCTTATCGTCTTCCTCCAAAGATTTCAGGAAACGGTTGGCACAAGATCCCAGGAAATCTAAACAAAGGCCTGCTATCTTGCAGACTCAATTCTACAACAGAGCACAATGTCTTGCAGCATGCTGACCCTCCCCGGTGCAATTCCTTTTTTAAAATGTATATTGAGAAAGCATGACTGACAGGAAGCGGGTGCCAATTTTAGCTTGTACTAGTTTACTGGCAGCTTTGAAAACAAAAGGGTATTAAAATACACAGCCAGAAAACGAACTCCCTCCAGCCAGTCATAAACTTTGCAGGAAAAGGGACAGCCACGGGGCAGCGTCACAGCACTCCAAGACTTCTCAGCCATGAATTAAGAACCACAAGCAATCCATTACCTTGTAAGTAATCTGCCAGGTCTCCGCCGTTGCAATACTGCCCAAGAGAGAAAGGAAATAGGTTAGTATCAGATTTGTGGGTGTCTGCACTTCTCAGCCTGCTTGTGAACAAGGCCCACAACAGACCTAACATACCATGGCACAATCAACTGTATCAGGAGCTTCCCCCAGGCTTGGGTGATCCTTTCCCTTCCTGCACATAGATATCCCTGCCACAATTTAATTTTCTGAGATAACCATGCAGCAGCTACATTTGGACTGGCAATTTTCACTAAACCGTGGCTGGGCCACACCACCAGAATTTCCAGCCCTTGTTATAATAATAATAATAATATAACCTGTATTTGGAATTGACCATAATTTGTGAAAACTGCTAATGTAGATACAACTCAGCATCTTGGCTCCATTCTGAAAAGTAAGGGGAGGGGGACATTTCCAAACCAGACAGCAGAGGGGGCATACGAGTCTCTTCATTCATGGTTAGGAGATCAGAAACTGCTCCATTTGTAGGAAGCCTAAGTGTTTAATTAAAATCGGTGTGTGTATATTCAAATACATTTCCTATTATTCATATTTAACTAATTTTGGAGAGTTAACAGACATTTTGGTTAAGAATCACAGGTATTGTGAACGAAGCTGCTATGTAATTTATGGAACTCACTAAATCATAAGTCTATTTTAAGTGCATCTGAAATTAACAACTCAGGTTGTATTACTTATTTCATAAATGTATGTATCACTTGATATTTTGTGTTTGTGTGTGTACACATACACGTACACACACACACAAGCCCTGAAATGGTTAATAGCAGTTCTCCAAGACGCTCAGCAAGGCAATGTTAAGCTCTATTAGTTGTTTCTCTGGGTAAAGGAAAGAATGCTCTCAAGCCACAGATGAACAAATACAAATGAGAGACAGAACTTTTTATTTATTTTTTAAGAGAAAGAGAGCCTGCTGCTACTCGATGCAAAGGAGAAAGCACTGGAAATATGTGAGCTGTTTTCTGCCAAAAGTTTAGGGAAGCCCTAGGGTTTAGAAGAAGAGACTAAAATGCTTGGCACAACACCCTGTTCTCAGCTGCAAACTTGCAGGTCTGGAAAAACCCTGTGGTGTCTTTATGCTTTGGGAATTTGGAAGCTTACAGCAGTCACTGGCGAACGTATTCTTTTTAGGAATATTGCAGGTCTGCTTGAAGTTCTGCCATTAACCACCCCACGCCCACAGCTCAACAGGACGTCATCAGTGACAAATAGCTCCTACTAGCAGCCTCTCCAAACACTGAACTTTGAAATTCTCATATACGGTGGCTTCAAAAAAGAAACCATAATACTGAGTATCTGGTGTTCTTTCCTGTACAGCAAAGCCTCTTACATCTTTGCTCAACCTCCATCACTTCCCCCTTCCCTAAACTCTCCATTTTCTTTCTTCCTTTCTTTAAACTTTGACACAGCTGACGTGGGCTGAAGGAAGAAGACACCATCTTTAGTAACTGTATTTTAACAACTATAGCACCATGAGCACAGACGGAACCTCTTAACTCAGACCTGGTCTGCACATCACTGTAAACCATAGTTAAAAGATAACATACGGTTTAACATGAACAGGCAGGTGAGGTGGTGCATGCAGCTGAAAATGGAGGTGCTTCACTCCTCCCCCTCGCATGCTGCACCAGGAGGAAACAAACCACAGTCGAGCTTTCTGTTGCATTCAAAACAGTGCATGTAGTCTGTTTCTCCTAAACAACTCAAGGGTTCTGCTCGTGGTTTGTCTGGAGATAAGCAAACCACGAGACTGGAGACACACATAACGACAAGCAGAATTATAGCTCGTCTTCCTTCCCCTCATTGGTGTGCCAGAAGAAGAGCAACTCACTGCAGCATGCAAGTCGAATAATGCTTGTTCTTGTGAAGACCACAGTTTATTTTAACCATGTTTTCATGTGACATGCGAACTAGATTAATATGTGGGCAGCAGGAAACAATGGAGCATGTCCTTCTTCATTGCCAGTATTATATAGACATTCGAACTAGGTTTATCCAACTCATCTTATATAAGTTTCCTGGGCGTTCAGAACAACACAACATCTCCTTATTACTACAGGAAGAGAGCCCAGAAGTAACATATTCATTCACCAGATTTTGTGCTGCCATGATAGATATTCGACAAAGAACGGTCTATGCTACAATTCAATCCTAAACCGAAGGCCTATATTGTTAGATCCACACTTCTGAAGCCCACCCCATATAGCTGTGTTACCTGATCTTTTAATTTTTCTTATAATTTTTTACTCACCCATTATCTATGCTTAATTAAGTATTCTATGTATATGTTTACATCTACGTTTGTTTCTTGCTCCTATTTATTTAATAATTATTCGCTTAGGTTCATACTGTTATGCTATTTATGTAGATGTTTTGCTTACGCTGGTCTATGACCGTAATAAAGTACTTGACTACGTGCAATATAAACATAGGTCATTCTAACTGCACACTTTGGGTAGTTGGGATGGGAAGGAGCACACATTCTCTTGTTTGATTTTACAGCTAAACAAGGCAGACTGCAGTTTGTTTGTATGGCATTTCAATATAAAAAGGAAAAAATCTACTAAAATCCAGCAAAGGAGAAATTAGAAAATTCAATACACACCTCCATTACCAGAAAGACAGAACTGGGCATCTCCTGAAAGAGAAGCAGAGAAATTTCTTATTTAATAATAGGAACAAAACTAAAGAGTCCAACCGGTCAACAACTTCGACCTCCCCCCCCCCAAAAAAAAGCTCACCACCCTTTAACCCCCCCCCCCCATGGGAAGATCACTGCCAGTCCCCCCCCCCCAGGAGTAGATTGAAGTCTCTTGGGGGGTTGGACGTCCCTGGTCCATACTAACTGGCAGTGGGCTCTCCAGGGTTTCAGGCTGCGAGTCTTATCCCAGCCCTCCCTGAGGATTCTGGGTTTTGGATCTAGGTCCTTCCACATGCAAAGCAACTGCTCTGCCACTTAGCTGTGACCCTTCCGCAAAGGAAGCAGATGATGACATTACTGCATTCAAAATCAAATTCTAACCTGATGTCTCAATAAGCACTAGCAAGGACATACACACACACACACACACACACACACACACACACACAAGTGCTCAACTCAAGACTTTGCCTCAAACCATAGTTAAGAAAGCTTAGGCTTAAACTTTGGCACAATACATGAACTGCTAAACCAGATGTTTTGGACTATGACTCCCATCATCCATGACCACTGTCCATTTTGGTTGGGGTTGCTGGGAGCTGTAGTACAGAAGGTCCAGAGGCTAAGGGGAGGGCCTATTAAGATCTTCTTCCTTAACTGCTGGGGAAATCCTTCCTAGTTTTCATGGCTGTTGCTCTCACATTTTTATGGCTATGATATGAGCCGTCTCTTTTAAAGGTGGTGTATGCAAGAGTATGAGTGTGGAAACAGAGTCAGAGATGGAGAGATATCCAGAAAGAGAGAGATTCCTTAGTGGAGAAGCTGCCGTGTGTGGGCAGGAGACACAACATGGAGGCAGTAGGACCCTGCCCATGTCTTCCTGGTGCTTAATTCACATACTAGGTGGCACAAGGTGAGAGCTGCCAGAGTCCCACTAAGCTGCAAACCCAAGGCAGCATTATTATTTATTTTTTACAGGCTAACAGCCTGGTACTTTACACATGAACAGAAAATATACCATAAAATTTGCCAACCACTTATGCATGACAGCTTATCTTGTTGTTAATGAAGGAAACGTTAGCCCCTCTCTCTAGGAACCAATCAGTTTCCTTTGTGTTTTTTCTAGGTATGCTTTTTCTCTCTCTTACCGCTAGCATAAAGGATAATTATTTGAAATACTTCCAGAGAGACTGACTGTGATGAGCAAAGTGAAGCTGAGAGACTGGAGTGAGCCATACAAAAAAAAACACAATTCTGTTTTCAGATGTTAGGCCTGGAGCTTCAGAACCAGAAGAGACAGTCACCGGTCAGCTCTTTTTGAAGAAGGCTGCTTGCTTCCCCCAGCAAAGGAAGCCACAACAGATCCCACCTCTTAGAAAGCTCAAGGTTAGCAAAGGCACCTTCTGTTGAGGCTGCCAAGACCTGGAATAAACTCAGGCGTTCAAGTCGCACAGCCCAAACATTCAATTCAAGCTCCCCACATGCTCTGGGAAGCTGGCCGCTGAAGCAAGCTCTGGGCACAGAACACCCTTGTGGCCCAGGAGAAATCTGATACAGCAACAGAGCTGAGATACCTCCCTACTGGCTTGACCTCTCCTGACTCATCTGGAATCCAGACTGTGGGGAGTGGTCTGCTCCAAGGACAAAAATCCAACTGTAAATTTGGCTCACAACCTCCTGGGGACCAGCAGCAACCTTTCTCTCTGTCCCAAACAAACAGCAAAAACCGATTTGGCAGCTGGGACCCACATAGGACTGCAAACAAGAGCCTCTGTGGACACACAGCATGTACAGCAATGGATTCAAATCCAGGGCTCAGATCCTGTCACAGCCATGAACTGGTAGGGCAACCTTCGCAGCACTGGCACTGCTTCTGTCAAACTCAAACTGGCACTACTTCTGTCAAACTCAAACTTCTCATTAGTAAGTAGCAAGCAGCAGCTACAACCTCAGCAGCCCCAGGGAAGTTGCTAGGCTAGCTCTCTGCCTAACGTCAGGGGTTGCCAATCCGTAGGCACAGTGACACCTTTGAGGTCTCGCCCCTGACATCACTTGAGTCCCCCCACCCACTGATCCCTTGCTCATGAACTAGTGAGGTTGGCTGCTTTTTTGTCCCTTGAAAATTAAATAAACACTCTTTCCCAATTCCTCTTTCACCTCTATGTGCTTTTAGAGCAGGGGTGTCAAACTCAAATTCATCGGGGGGCCGCATCAGCAGTTTGGTCACCCTCAAAGGGCCGGTTGTATCTGTAGGACTATGTGTCCACTCTTTATTATCATAAATTATTGTCACTGCATTCAATTATTACTGTTTTTTGTAATAATGTAGACGGTCCAGAAGGATGTTAGGGTCGATTGTATCAAAGGCTGCTAAGAGATCCAGCAGAACTAGGAAACAAAGTTGTTACAAATAATGAGCCCTAATGAGACGATTGCTGCAATCCTATGCGCATTTACTTGAAACTCCTGTCGAAGAAAGTGAGGCTGGCTTCTGAGTAAACATACACGGCATGGGGCTGTAAATAAAGTGTGTGTGTGTGTGTGAGAGAGAGAGAGAGAGAGAGAGAGAGAGAGCTCTGACAGGAAAGCATCAACATGCCCTGTGCACTCTCATTTTCCTTGGCTAATTCCCCTGCCCCCCCCCATCTCGGGGTGCCATTGCATAGCGCAAAAGGCGAAAGAGCGCGAGCGCGCTGCCTGCAACTGGATCTCCGGCTTCTTCCTTTCCTTCCCTGAGGTGGGAGGGAGAGATCAAGGCAGAGCTGCTGGCAGGACGGAGAGCGAGCCGCCCAATTGTGTGACCGAGTGATGGAAGGGCTGCAAGGAGCCGCGTCCGATCTCCTCCCAGGAATGTGCCAGCGGGACTGACATGTGCCGGAAGGCGGGGAGAACCGCCCAGCGCCGCTGCGTGGGCGCGGAGTCCAACTTGTGGAGCTGAGATAGAGAGCTGGGCGCCAGATCGCCTTCCTCGCTTGACTTGCCGCGAAATTGCAAGAGGAGGAGGAGGAGGAAGGCGGCGGTGGGGGGCGGGGAGCGGAGGGGGTGCCAGGGAACACAGCCCCCTCCCATCACGGCCATCATCATCGCCTCCCCCACTTTACATTTATTTTAAGGGTGTTTGGAGTGTGCGCGCGCGCCCCCCTCTCTCTCCCACTCACCCCCCCCCACCAGCCACCCCATATTTCCAAAGAACAACTTGATCACGGGCATCGTCGGTCCTGGAAAGGCTGGCTGTGCAAAGATGGAGAGGGAGGCGAAATGAAGAGGAAGGGAAGCCCCGGGCTGGTGAAATCCAGCGCGGAGGAGAAGAGGACGCCTCCCGCAGGGCGAGTTTGCACGCCGGGATCCAGCATCCCCGGAGAAGATCCAAGGCTGGAATAAAAAAGTTTCTCCGAGGAGAAAGACTCCCCCTCCGTGGCGCGGAGAGACCTGACCTTCCGCTTGCTCTTTTTGAGCAGTGAGCGGGAGAGAGAAGCCAGCTGCCCGCCTCGCTTCGGCCCCCGATGACGAAGGCGCAAGTTGAGAGACGCGGGCACATTTGAAGCAGCAGCCACGTCCTTAAGAGCGACGGGGGGAGGCGAGTAGGGAGCCGCACCATGTAAACTTTCTTGTGTCAAAAAAACCCCCAAAACAAGCGAGAATAAAAGGTGAAGGCTGGCGGCCAGCGGTGGCTACACGGGCCACATGACGAGGTCTGGCGGGCCGGATTTGGCCCGCGGGCCTTGTGTCTGACACCCGTGTTTTAGAGACTCACTCATTCTATTGCATCTAACTTTTACCAAAATTCCTTGGAAAAGCAAAGTGTTGTGTACACACACACTTTATTTCTCTCTCTCTTTTTAGGGGGTAGAGTGGGGAAGAGGAAGGAGTTTAGAAGCGGAGGGCCCAAAGAGGGCACTCGCTCAAAAATCCAAATGTGCCCATGGACCTAAATAAAAAAAGGTTGGTGACCCCAGCCCGCTCTGGCAGCACCACTACCTGATTCTTTCTTCAAGGTGCCAAGGACTGAACTCAGGACCTTCTGCAGGGAAAGCGCAAGTTCTCCCAACAACTACCCCCTGGGACCACCCCACAGTAGCTGGGATTGTCATTTTTCATCCAACCCTCTGCCTCCATCAGGGAAGGAATCTCGCTTATTCTGCTGCTATGGATCTTTTAGTGGGAAGGGGGGATAAGAATGGCCCATACACAGTATAAATAAGTACACATACAATATACACACATTTGGAGACGCAGTAGACAGACATATTATTAGCTGAAAATAAACCATTTATTCTCAAAAATAGAAATAAAAGCACAAAGGCCCTGATAACTGTGCATAATCTAAACGACAAGGCTTTAAAATAAAGAGGAGAAACAGCTTACATAAGTGCTCTGGATAATTCTAGTTATGGCTGAGCCTGTAAGTGAATGCAAAACCCTGGAGTCTATTTCTAATGCGCTCCCTGCCTCCTTTATTAAAGGCAGATGCATTTCTGCAGATGCCTCAAAGCGGGCAGCACACATCCAATGGTGCAGTGAAGGTGGCCACTGCTACAATGTCACCTGTCAGTCTAACATGGTGGGCCTTCTATGCCCCACTAACAGGAACATCAGGCACGAAACACTGGGTGCGGGGAAGCAACATCCACTCATCAAGGGGCACCTGGAATTGACACTGTTGTCCACCAAGTGCATGGAACACACCAACCAATATGAGGCAATGACTGCAATGACATCACTTAATCCATTCCACACGCTCTACCCCAGGCTTGTCAATGGGGAAGGTAGCCCATCTATGAGAAGGAAAACTCTTGATCCTAAACCTCCTCTGCCTTGTGGGATATCTTTGGGAGAAGAAAAGGCTAAGGAGTAAACCCTACACAAATCTGGGGTGGAGTCCCTAAGACGCCATGTACGCCTCCTGCTGGAAACTCTGGCAGCCAAGCAGGTGTCCAACATATTGCTCTACTTTCCTTTCGACCACATCAGCAAGGCCAAGAGGTGGGTCTTGTCGTCTGGGCAGTCCAGGACTTTGATACCCACTGCCTAGGCTTGTGCCTCAGGGAGGTCACTTTGGCGCTGCTAAGGCAGAGATTTGACTTCACCACCAGAGGCACACTCCATTGTCTCCTCAGACACAACCCTCCTCGCACACAGTGAACATGCATGTACCAAGTCCACGTCTTCCCCTCCACCCCAACCCAGCTAAAGCTACAGTCCAGCAGTTAGGAGGTCAACAAGCCAGGCCTAACACTATGAACACCAGCCCCATCTCCCACCCCAGGCAGCCCAGACACAGCCAATCAACTTAGGGAAATAAACTAGGAAAAGGAGGAGTAACCCTTCAATCCAAACAATGTGGTAACGCCGTAGCCCAACAGCTAGGAGGGCCATGCAGACAATCAGAGGCAAAGCTGCTGCCGCCACCAGAAATGGTACTGGTTATTCCACAGAGAGTGAGCTTATAACGCTGCATGTGACATTTCTGTATTGCAGTGTTTGAGGTGGGGCAGGCAGCAGCAAGCACTCTTGGGAGTGAACCATTTGGCTAAGGAAGACTATGGTGGGAGACTATGGTTGCGGACTCACTCGAGCGCTCACCTGTGGGATGTGGAAATGCAGCAGCTGTGGCAGAGAAGAGGGCTACCGCGTTCTTGTCTTTCTTGTGGGATTCACAGGGGCTTCTGATAAGCCGTTGCGAAAACTAGATGTTGGACTAGATGGGCCCTTGGCCTGATCCAGAAGCTGGGCTCTTCTTGTGTTCTTAAAAGCCTACTTTTATGGCAGCCTGGCTGACCCAACAACATTCTTTGTTTACTAGCAACTTTTCACCAGCAAGATGTTCTGTTTCATGGAACTGTGCATTGCAGGGGGATGGACTAGATAACTATTGGGTTCCCTTTTCAACCCTACAATTCTATGCTTATGAATAGAACATCAAAACCCCAAACCTAGCCCCAGCAAATATTGCAATCTACGAACCTGGATGTTACTATTATTATAGCAACAAGCGTCCTAAAAAAAGGACAGACTTCAGACGGTGCTAAAAAAGTTTAGAGGGGCCCAACCAAAAGGGAGGGGGGGATACTGCTAGAACAGCAAGAGGGTTGAGAAGAGGTAAAGCAATGTAACGGGGTTGCTATGGCCTCCCAAGGGCCTAGACCAGGCCTGACCACACTCTCCCCTTCCTTCCAATGGCTAGGAAGAATTCCCAGCTCAAACGGAAAACACAGACGTCACAGAAAGTGGTCCCAGCTGTGACCCCTGGCACAGACTGCAAGGAGACAGGGCTGGGAAAAGACATCCCTGAGACTGTGCCATGATTCAGCCAAGCAGGGCAAGTGGCACTTGGGACTAAGAATAGCCACATTTATAGAATGATCTTACTCAAACTACATCCCAGGATACCTTGCATCTTACCCAGATGCCATTCTCTTTCCTGTCCCGCAGTTCATTTGGGTCAATCTCCAGTATCTGTTGGTTATTTTCCTGGCAAATTTTGGGATTGCAGCTCTGTGCCTCCTGAATACAGCCAGTCTGATTGCAACCAGCGGTTACCACAGGGGGCGTCTCCCCCCTCAAATGCACACACTTTTGCTGTTACTCCAGGGTGCTGTGACTGTGTGAACGACGGCAAGCCACCGCTCCTCTCCATGGGAAGACAGCCAAGGGAAGTAACAGATCAGGGGAAAGGAGCCTGTCTGCTGGCTATCACAGCTGAACCAGTCAAAGCTTTCACTGAACAGCACCAATGGTAGAGGCCCGAAGGCACCAGAGAGGGAGCCAAATTTTCTCTGTCCTCGCATGGCCTCCAAGGAGCAACAGATAAATCTTTCCCTGTCGCTGCACGCCCATCCTCGGGTAGTGCCGCACCCAGTTTACATTACTCTGTTTTCCTGGAAAGAAAAGAGGAGCCATCAAAGAACTGGCTGGAGAGAAGAGGAGTTGGGCAAGTCCTTCAACCAGCCTCTCTGAAGCGATGGAGCTGTGTTGTTTACTTCACAAGACTTCCTGGGAAGAAAGCGAAACTTCTAGGAAAGCAGATATCCTTGGGGATTGGAAGGCAGGCTCATACAAATGAGGATAGAGACAGAAATCAGTAGATGATTGAATGAAAGGATTCCTCCTGGTCACTCTGCTTGCTTGTTTGCTTGAAGCAGATGCATCCTGTCCAAACTGCCCTTGGCCCAAAAATCTTGCCAGCAGTAAACTTGTGGGACTTTTATCAGGAGACCAGTCCATTAAATCTGATAGGCAGATCCATTCACTCATACCAGTAACTAATGTTTAGGACAAGGGGTTAACTTTTCTTTTTAATAACACCCTCTCATTGCCTCTTTTCTTCTGTCCGACTAAACTCATTCACAGCCGCCTTGGAAAGAGTTTTCAGGAGACGTGTTCAGGATTACCCAGAGCAGAATGTTGAATTGCACACAGCTTCACCAAAACACAACGGGCAAGGCTGCAGGTGTGCTTTGCCAGTACAGGAAGATGCTCCCTTCTGTGTCAGGACTGCATGGATTCTCCAGCCCTATCTGGACGTGCTGGAGATTGAACCTGGGATCTTCTGAAAGCACAGCATGTGTTTCTCGGCTGAACAATGGCTCTTCCCTGCAACAGAGAAGTTGCAGTATTTTCTTCCCGTAAAAGCCATGTGCCTGGGTTCCCATCAGGACTGAACACAAGCAGGGCCCATAACTAGATCTCAAATGGTATGCTTCAGCCTTCAAACGTATAAATAAGGCCTCTGGAACACAGGCAAAGTGCCCTTCCCTCGCAGCCATACAAACCAGGAGCAACAATGACACCTTTTAACTTTTTTGTTCTATTGAAAATCACCTGTTGGAGGACTTGGCTCTAAGAGGCAGGATGCAATTTAACAAGATTAACTCAAGTCCTTTGGGCAGAGGTCCTCAGCTGCATAAATCTGGTTTTGGACACCTCCTTCAGATTTACTGAGGTTAATGTTCTATTGAACTGTGTGCCGGTCCTTTGGAACATGACAAAGGGACAATATAAGTGACTTCTAAGGGCACTTATGGTGGCTTAATGCCTAATGCTTCACTACTGGAAAGAGGCTACTGCCCCCAATGACACAGAAGACATGACTCAGCTGGCAGTATATGAGATAAAGGTGCTCCTCTAAACACAAGAAAGGCAGGAAGTTGTCTGTTAGATAGACTCTATATATAGATTTGCTTGGATGTCTGAGCACCGGGTTCATCTGGACCATCAGACGTCTCCCACAATCCCCCTTATTTATATGTACAGTACAGAACACATTGTCTTGATTTATTATGGTTAAGTTTGTATTGTTTGTCTTTGTTTTTGTTCCCTTTTGAAAAGTTCAATAAGAAACTCTTAATAAAAACAGACGTAGGTAAGGCTCAGCCTTCTTCCTTGCCATGACCACCCAGACATCCAGGAAGCAAAGAGTAATAAGCTGGGCTTCACCACATTTCCCAGAGCTGCAGCTACTACCTCTATGCATGGCTTGAGATTCTGTGATTCCCAGCCTTAAATCATCTCTGCATCTAACATGCCCTGGTGCAGCAGAACTGAGGCAAAGTGCACACTTTGGTTTTTGCATGTTCTCCATTGATCGTGCATGAAACCGAGGCCGTGGCCACACTCTTCCTTCAGCAAAAGAGAAGTGGCACAGAATGTAGTAATGGGAGTGGAATCCAGCTTTCTTCCTGCCTTAGTTACTAAAAATACCAAGTTTCTAAGTCTTATGACTCCACAGACATGTTTGAAAATAAATGCGAGTCAAGCCTGCTGCAATCTCAAAAATGAGAAAGTGTTTGTGTGTATGTGAACAAGATCTCTGGTGGCTGAAGGTTCAGTGCCCTACATAGCTCCCCTACACCAGCCTTCATCCACTTGGTGCCCTCCAGATATTTAGGACTAGAACTCCCATCAGCCCCAGCTGCCAAGCACTGATGAGTGTTAAGAACTTAAGAGGAACCTGATGGATCAGACCAGTGGCCCATCTAGGCCAACATCCTCTTCTCCCCTCTTGCAGTTTCCAGCAACTGGTATTAAGAAGTATTGTTTTCTCCAACTGTGGAGGCACAGCACAGTTGCTATGGCTAGTAATCAATAGGGATGGATGATATATCAATATATTGTCCAAAACCCAGTTTGAAGTCCATATCATGATATTGGTTTCATAATATTTGACCCAGCAATATATTGCGAATCGTGTGTGTGTGTGTTATGCAAAAATCACGATGCAGGAAAAAACCATGAAGCCAGCCAATGCCTCTACATAGCTCCATCCTTATTTCAGACATTGTGATATGTTTGGCTGGTGATATATCACAATGTCGAAAACCAGATATTGCCCAGCTCTAGTCATCGATAGCTTTATCCTCTATGGATTTGTTCAATCCTCTTAAAAGTCATCCAAAGTGGTGGCCCTCCTGTGGAAGCAAGTTCCACATGTCTTAACTATGCTCTGCATGAAGAAGTACTTTCTTTTATCGTCCAACACTGAACTTCACTGGATGCCCAATTGTTCTAGTGTTATGAGAGAGGGAGAAAAAACATTTCTCTAGCCACTTTCTCCATGCCATGCATAATTTGATAAAAGGTTATAGCCCCAAACATCTGGAGGGCACCAGGTAGAAGGCGGCTTGCCCCACATCCTTTAAGTGGCAAACCTAGCATATGTCTTGCAAAACAAAAAGTGTGCTGTTACAATGAGGAAAAATGATGCGCACAGTTGTTGAATTTAACTACAGTAGAGGGATGATCTAAACAAAAGGACCATCCCAGAATACACAAGCTCAGCTGACAATATTAGTTCCTTCCCACTTTCTGTTCCTCACGGGTGGCATTTCTATGAACTCCTGAGGGTGCAGCGCCTTCTTTGTTTACCATTATTTATACAGCACTGTTCACACACACACAAAATCTCCACATCCAACAGGATGCTCCGCCTTGACAAAAAAGGCAGAAACCACACCGTCCTCAAAAGGAGAAACATCTCAGGGACTTCTGGTCTGCTTCACCAGGGATAAAAGGCGATGCACATCGTCAGTTTTTCCTACCAAGCTGGCTGCCAGCCACAGACAGTTTCAAGACTCCTAACTGCCCGCCAAAAAAACGACTGCGGCTGTGGCTGCTCCAGCTGACGTGCCAAGATGATTGACATGCAGGACCAAGGCATAAATTCCTGCCAGTTATGGGAACGCTCCCTCAAAACATGTGTTGCCATGGCACATCCCTGCGCGGAACACGGGCTTCACAGGGGGACAGCAGAGGCTGCGCATTCAACTGGGAATGAATGCGACCACAGCTCAGCGGGTAGAACACTTGGCATTGCATGTAGAAGCTGCCAGTCAGCCTCCAGATAGAAAGAGAGCGAGGGAACAAGCAATGGGGAAGAATCCCTCTCTGCTAGAAAAACACACATATACACAGAGCTGCTGCCAGTCAGAGTAGACAGTACTGGGGACAGATGAATAGTCTAACCTAGCATATGGCAATTCCCAATGTGAGGAGACAGAACTGTAGTGATGGATGGGATCCCATGGGTCATCTAGTCCAATCCCCTGCAAAGCATAGACAATAGGCCAGTCAAATAATGGATACTTCCATGGGATATCTGCAGAGCCTGCAGACATCTCCAAGTGGCAAAGGTTACCGCCTAAGATGATCTATGTGCTTAAGGACAGCTGGAACTGTTCATCAAGTGGCAAAGATAAGGGACTGCAGGTTTCCGATCCATGTCTAAATCTTGGGGCCTTCCAATATTATATCCTGAGGGAACCATTTATGGTATATAGAACTCTTCCCTAGAAGTGGACGTGAGGTCAATTTAGGGCACACATCGTTCATTGTGCTGGGTAAGGTTAAGTTGGCCTGGTTGGTTGTCCAAAGTAAATGAGTACAAGTTTTAGGACACGCCTCATAATCCGCTGTAAACAAAGGCTGTTTTACTAGGTATGGGAAACCTGAGTACACTAACGATTTAGCCAAGAAATCAGAAGAAGACTGATCGCAACTAGGCACCCAGTTTATGGAACTCCCTATCCTACTGGGTTCAGTAACGCCTGATACTTGTTGGGTGATCATATGCAGAGAAGCGTTTATTGTTTCATGAAGAGCTTATCTGTGAGTCTGGTGAGGCTAAGAAAGTCTCCTATTATTTTGCCAAGTTGCCCCTTATATTAGCAACTCAGGCACAACATTCCTTACTTGTCTCCTTCACTCCCTGCCAAACAGATTCCCCTGTCCCCTTCCTGGACCAAAGATGTACACTGCTTGTAGGCAGAGATGTATTCACTACCATCCAAGCAACAAAATTTGCTCTGGAAGGTACGAAAATACAAGACATGCTCCAAAAAACTTAGTACGGTGGGTATATAATCATAGAACTGTAGAGCTGGAAGGGACCCCAAGAGTCATCTAGACCAACCAATCCTGCCCACAGCAATCCCTGGGTGGGCTCAAACCCCAGCCAGATGCACTGACTCACTGCACCACTGGGGAGAAGTTTTTATTCTGTCATTGTTAAACAGCTGCATAGCTTACAATGCGTGAAGGGGTGTGATTTAAATGGGGGGGGAGTATTGCTTTTCTGTTTCTCTCTCCCTCTCTATATATGCTATATTTATATTGTGGTGACCAATGGCTATAACAATTATGCTTTATTCAACTGATCTATAGCCTTAATAATAATTCCACCACCTTTCCATCCCCCAGCCTGCCTTCGGTTTTTCTTCAGTTGCTTGCACTCCTGAGACAGGGACAGGCTCTCCTTGCAAAATGCAATTAACTGCAGCCCCCAGCTGCTCAAGATGCAGAGAGTGACCGCATGAAAATCAACAGCAATTATCAGCCCTGCTTTTGTGCAATGCTCTCTGACTGTCAAGCGATGCACAGACATTAATGGCTCACCAATTCACCGGGGTGCATTTCCAGATGAATGAACATTGTTTGCATTTCTCCCCCACCCCACCAGTGCTTGCTTGAGCCAGGCTAAGTGATGCATCAAGCCCCCTGAGTTTGGTTGAAAGCGAAATAACAGGTTTCCAGGTGTCTGTGGGCTCAGACAGCTCAGCTAATACAAATCAAGGCCCGTAAAACAAAAAATTGCAAGGGAAGTATACAAGCTCACTTAATGAGAATGTGATCAACCTGGAGCAGGCTTTCCTTTTTTGTTCCAAGCATTTCAAACTTCTGGGGGTTTAGGGAGGGGACTATATTTATTACTATCAATCAGTGAGGACACCAGTCAGCAGCTTAATAAGCTAGGGCACCAAACGGAGCAGCAGGTAAAATCTCTCAGCGCATCCTCCAACCCCACTGTGCACAACAAACTTGTGTTTGTAACTGGTCGTGGATGGCTATGCTCTTGACCTCCAAGATCAGAGGCTGTATGCTTCTGAATACCACTTATAGGAGGGGGGAGTGCTATTTCACTCAGGTCCCATGTGCCCGTTTCCCACTGGTGATATCTGGTTTGCCACAAGAACAGGATGCTAGACTAGATGTGGACAGTAGACTCTTATGTTCTTGGGGTTCACCTCTACACTTGACCTTCCCATTTCTTCCGATGTTCTCATCAGAAGAGCTTGGCAGCTGGATCAGACCAAAAGTACACCCAAGCCCAGCATTCCGTTGCCAAAGTAGCCAACCAGGTGCCCCAATGGGAAGCCAGCAAGCAGGATCTGTCACCACAAGTGGAATCCAGAAGGTAAGAACTGGGGGAAATATGCTCATCAAGCAAGTGGTGCTCTCTAAATTATTATTATTTTACAAAACAGGTATTATAGGGAAGGTTTATGTATTTATTTGTATTTAATTCATGAGTCACCTAATTAAGCAAATATTTTCAAGGCAACAAGGCTGTGCGCTTGTTCTCTTCCCACCTTTCTAGAAAGAGGTAGAAAAAGAGCTGGGACTGGGGAAGAGACAGTCAGTGGACTAAGGGGCATGCTGCAGGCTTGTTCTGGCCTGGAGGTCCCCAGTTGCTTGACAATTACAGTGTTCACACATAACACTAAGCTAGGCTTGGTCTTATTGTTCTGCTTTGTTCTCCTTCCTGGCACAAGCCAAGAAGCCTCAGCTTCCCATTGCATCCAGCCAAAGACCGTTAATGGTTGCTCCCTGGCAACCCACAATCAGCAAGCCAACAACAAACAATGGCTTCAGGCTGGCTAGTGATTGTGGTTTGCTAAGGAGCAAAAAGCCACAGGCTGAAGTTCAGAAATAATGGGAACCAGGGATTCTGGTTTTATCCTGCATGCACCAGGGAGTTTTTCCAGTAAGGACTTGGTAAGTGGTACGGACCATTCATAAATTTTTTTTGAAAAAGACCCTCAACTGAATGCTTTCCCACAGGCAGATCGGCTGAATGATTCATTCTACAAAGCACTTTATATTTGAAGTTGCCCAAAACATGAATGCTGGCTGTTTGAATAGAATGGCGTGGGTGGGATCTATCCTATGTCAAGTCAATTGAAAAACAGCTTCAGCACTGGATTGTTGGGGGCGGGGGTTGGCCAACATTCAACTCCCCTCCTCCAGTTTTATCTGGTTATCAATTTTTCCACCTGAAGCTTTTGCAAGAGGGACAGTCTTTCAAACACAAAGTTAACTGATCTCTCAAAAGAGCACACTTAGAACAGAAGCATGTTTTTGTGTTAGATTGCCTGAAGTTAATATGAATGAATGACATGTCCTCAAAAAGGATGAGGATTGCTCTGTGGCATCCTGAAAGCTACGCTATTCTGAACAACTGACTACACCAGTTCTGATAACAATACTTATTTTCTACATTGCACTCTTTGATTCTAGACCATGTAGGCGAAGTTAAGTCCAATGTTATTAGCTAGCCTGACCAGGTGTACCTAGGTCAACTAGTATCAGCCACTCCTATTATATTTTAGAATAAACCAATCTGTTAATTGAGGGTTATATGGGGGCTCTTCCTGTATACAAAAACTTCCAAAAACAAGGCAACCAGGCAGGGGGCTAGTTGCCTCTTCTGTGCAGAACACATCACTGTTTCATTGTCTGTAATTCTGTGTGGGACAGCGGAAGTTGATCACTCTAGGAAGAACAGGCATTTTGTTGAAAAGGAATTATTTCCAGGCTATCGTTGGGGACTTAGCGAAGGAGGACCTGGTAATTGCCTGTTTCCAGCATCTACAAGCAGCCACGTGGTATGGTTTACTCTACCAAACCTGTGGGGTGAAGTGACCTGAATCAATGCAGTGTGGGCAGAGCCCTATGGTAATAAGAGGGGAGGAGCACCAAGGGAATCTCCGTCCTCCACACCCAGGTTCACAATGAGAAACATGGGTGGAGCTACAGCAGAGGTTCTCCTCTTAGCCCTGGCTTTCCCCCTGAAAGGCTGTGCAAAGGGGATGCAGGAAGCGCATGGTCTGGGGAGGGAACAATGACAAAGCTAACCAAAGCCCAGCTATGGAGTCATAATCATTCTTTGCAGGCTGTAAAAACTTCTTACTGCTGATGATGAAGCCGTTTCATTTAAGTCTGGCACCACAAAGCCTTGTTTTTGTTGACTGCAATGCTCTTTTCGCACATCAATTTCACAGAGACCAATTCCCTCTGCCAAGCTGCAGTGTCCTGCCAAGTATTACGTTTCCTTACAAAACTGTGCATGAAATATATTCAAAAAGGTATGACATTCACATATCCTTTCCTCTAGCAAACTGGAGTTTTTCAAAATCAAGGCCAAGGCTGGAAGGAAAACGCTACTTTCCCACTCACCTCTCCCTTGCCCAGCCCTGCCGTTAAGACTCATGGGTACCATGAGCAAGTTTTCCTAAGCTGGCAGCTGTTCAGCTCAGCCCAGGAAAAAAGATGGTGCCTCCCAAACAACCTTTATGTAAGAAAAAGCAAAGCTGTTACAAGCGGGAGATGGAAACAGATCTTTGCTGTATTTCTCAAACTGAAGAGTGCAAAGAATTAGTCAGAAAGGGCAGAACTGGCCATGCAAGGAGGACAAGCGGGATCAGAAGGGACTACTTGTGCTAAACAGCAAAGCAAATGCTTGACTGGAATCTCAGCAGCTATGACACTCCTATGTCGAACCGACTGCTGGAGCAGAGAATAGCAAGGAAATCTCAAAGAAATGACACCTGCTAAATTCCACAATGTGAGAAGCTGCTCCCAGAAATGCAAGGCTCCCTTCTGAAACAGGATTCTTCAGCCATCCGCAAAAAGTTTGTCGCTCACCAGCCCCAGGGCTCTCACTGGCAACTGCTGTTAAAAGCACCTGGAGGGCACCAGGCTCTTGTAGGCTGCTGTCCTAAGGCGTAATTGTAATGGTGGGCCAAATGGTGCCAAGGAAGGATAAGACATTCTTTATGTACGCCACAACAGCAGCAAGAATTCTTCTAGCAAAGTATTGGAAGACACAAGAACTACCCACGTTGGAAGAATGGCAGACGAAGGTGATTGACTATATGGGACTGGCAGAGATGACTGGCAGAATTCGAGACTGGGGGAAGGAGGCGGTGGAAGAAGATTGGAACAAATTTAAAGTATACCTTAAAAACTGTTGTAATTTGGATGAAAACTAGGGGTCAGGGAAATAAGAGACAAAGAACTACAGCTGTTACTAATAAGTTAAAGAAATTAAATTTATGAAATAGGTAAAATTGTTATGACTAAAGGGTTGCTGAAAAATTTGAAAGAAGGATGCAGAAAAGGGGTGGTACGGGGAGGTCCATTTTATGTTTATTCATGTTTGTTTATGTTTTTGTTTATGTTTTTGTTGTGTTCGTTTTATATGTGGAAAATCAATAAAAAATTATTTAAAAAAAAAAAAGGTGTAATTGTCACAAGCAAGAGATGAGGAGGAACACCCTGTGCCTGAGCCATATATTAGTTGAGACTAGATGCTCATTCATAAGCAACTCATGCTAGCTGAAGACTAGATGCTAAGAAGAAAAGTTTCCTATATAATTTTCTACATGCAGGGAGAGGAATGCGTATGTGTACAGATTCACTGTGGTGCATTTTGGGAGGAACCGCAGAACAGCAGCAGAGCACCTGCTTGGCACACAGAAGATACCAGGTTCCATCCCCTGAACGTCCACTATGAAGGGCCTTCAAGCAGGAGGCTGCTAGGAAAGACCCTTCTCTATCCAACACCTTGGAGAGCTGCAGCCAGTCAGAGAAGACAATACCTGGCTAGTCTGATCCTAGGCTCCTAGGGCAGCAGAACCTATTTCCTGACAAATGTAAATTTGATTAGGCAAAGAGACGAATGTTAAATGAAAAGGGACTCGCTGCCAGCTGCCATAATTCAATGCAGCCTAACCAAGACAACAGTTCTTATTTTCCTGGATTTTTGCATCACACTGAAGCATTTCACTTACGTGCTACATATTACACTCTTGTTTTCTGCTTTGGCTTTAAGCTGATGCAGCTGCTAAAGCAACCTTAAACGAAATAGGATACATGCGTGTGAGAGAAGGCCAAAAGATGGGGAGGCTCGTGAAGCCAAGCTAGAAAAAAAATCTGCAAGTTTGCTACTGCCACCTATTACATGTGGACTGGCTTTTCCATGGTTGTCTGGCCACCTTGTGAAAGGGTAAGTCTGTTTCCGTTAGCAATGCTCCTCACCCCACCCCCAAGCAGAGCCGTTATGAGTCGTTCAGTCGTCCGCCTTGTGTGACATTTCATTTTCAGGAAACAATTCCTGGCATGCTGGGAAGTATGACGTGTCTCCACAGCGCCAGGGGTTTCTTCCAGCCAACAGCTCATGACCAGGAAAGGTGATGATACAGTCAACCTTGCAATGTTCCAGAACAACACACCTGTTCATCCGGAACATATGATGCGATTTCAAAAATAAATAATCAAAATCCAAACCATGAGATCTGAAAACATGATCAAGCTAAGTTAGGTTGCCACTTGGGTTTCTGACCCTTTAGGAACTTGTCAGGCATGGAATAGAACCTGTAAAGGCTGGGATGTGGGGCAGGCTTGCAGATGCTGAGGCCAGCATTCTTTGCAGCAAGAGTAGGCACTTATTAAGCAGCTTGGGGGATAAAGCAAGCCTGGAGTTGAGCTTTATTAACCAATTAAAAAGAACCTTTTAAATCATTATTTATACCCAACCTTTAAGGATAGATTTTCAGGCAGCTTACAACCAATGTCAAAATATGTAGTAATAATAATGAAAAAAATTGCAACAGGAGAATATCAAAATAGAACTACTGACTGGATCCTCCCCACAGGGGCAATTGGTGTAAGATCACATCTACCTCATACATTTAAAGCGCAGGGCTTCCCCCAGAGAATCCTGGGAACTGTAGTTTACCCTTCACAGAGCTATACTTTCCAGCACCCTTAACAAACACTTCCCAGGATTCTTTGAGAGAAGCCATGTGCTTTAAATGTATGGGGTAGATGTGACCCTAGCGGATCCTGTAGTGGTTTTTTTTGGAGGAGGGGAGAGAAAATGGGATAGTCCAGCTTGAGGAGGCTCCAGTGTCTCTTTCTGATGCCATGCAGCTTCAGCCAATCTCTTTACATTTGGTTTCAGGAGCAGGTGCTAACCCCATACACAACTGGCAATATAAGCAGCCCAGAGTTATCTTCTCCTGCCTATACTCATGGAAAAATAATAACTAAGACAGCCTTTGTTCACCTGGTGCTATTCAGATGTTTTGGGACTACAACTGCCGTCAGCCCCAGCCAGCGTGCTCATGCTCCCATCAACCCCAGCATGGCCATGCCAGCTGGGGCTGATGGGAAAAGCACACCAGCAAATGGAAAAGTCCTGTGTGAAGTAAAGATGCTGAGGCAGAGCTGGGTGACCAGCCCAGCTAGAAGCTTCATTCCGGTTCCTTTTGTCAAGGCTTAGCAAACCAGGTACACCTCAGTTTTACACAAAGGCCACAGCTGGCAGGTTGCAGGAAGGGGAGCCCTAGAACATGTTGCTGTTTCCAGGACAAGCTCCCTCCACCTGCCTCTTGAACAGGAACATCATTTCTGCATTTCTGTACCAACAAGAGATTGCCCGGGAAGCACACAAAGAACCAGAAGCTATCAACCTCTGAGTACACACATGTCATCTTAACAATAGTTGCATCTGACCATCACAAGCCTCAGGAGGCAGCACACATTTCCTCTTAAGGGAACGTGAGGCAGACACACATGCAGAGTCCAGGGTACTTTTCACTCTGACAAGCAGACACAGAGACTCTGGGCATGCATGCCATACAGGAGAGGGAAGAAATGAGGGACACCATTTAATAGCCATGTTCATTCACTCCAACTGCCCCTTAGGAAGGGCAGGGAACCCTAGTGACAGGCCTGAAATCCATGCCTCGAAGAGTGCACTGAAAAAAGGATCCAACCAAAAATAAATCATCTATCCTTCCAATCCATCAGAAGCCTTCTGGACAAAGCCTTCTGTTATAAACAAAGAGGAGAGCTGCTGGCACAATGAGCTCAACACCTGGTCCAGACACCAGCGAGAACGAAGCAAAGCTCTTCCTGCTCCCTAGTGACCCCCATCGGAAACAGCCCATTCATGTTCCCAGAATGCTGCAGCCTGTGGGATCAGACCCACTTTAGAAGATGCTCATCTCTAAGATAGTCTTCCCGCGCAGAACTAAATAATGCTGGCATTTTTCCTGTAACTGGCAGGACATTTTCTTCCACATCAGAGTCAGGTTTCTTGTCCAAATGAAGTTGATGCTGTAATGCAGGGGAAGGGAACCTTTTTCATCCTGAGGGCCACATTCGCACACAAGGGAACCTTCATGGGGCCGCAAGCAAGTTGTAGGCGGGGCCAGAGGCAGAAGTGGACAGGTGTGACTGTTACTTTCATACTGTAGCCTGCATTTCAGCCCCATAAAATCCAGAGGCTTCTAAACACACCCACCCACACTCAGAGGCATTTTCCCAACTCAAGGACACATTCCAGGCAAGGGCAATCAAGGGGAGTCGAGGACAGGGCCACTGAGGAGTGGGGTCTGGACAGTCTCGAAAATCAGAGACTCCTCACCTTCGCCACAATAAACCTATCAGTCTTTGGAAGGTACCGAAAAGACCCCCTGTTGTGTTGTGTTTCCTTCAGGAAGCCAAACACAGCAACTCCTTGGGAAGTTGTTACACGCACAATTATTATCATAAAAAAGTACAGCCAGGTCCAACAGGCTGGAGAACAAACTCACCTGGACATCATAGAGAGCTACAATGTTCTCATGCTGAAGTTCCTAGAAAAAAGAAGAGAAGCACTTGAAGAGATCATCCCTGTTCAGTTAGGGCAGCATCACACGTGAAGGCCAGTAATTAGCATCGTGATGTGGAAGAAATGTACAAGCAACCCCCCCCCAAAAAAAAACTATAAAAGAAATGTGACCTCTCCTGCCAAGCTGTGACAGGGGAGAAGAAATGTAACCTGCTTCCCTGTTATCTTATGTTGTACATTTACATTTCTTGTGTATTGAATCTGTAACAGGGGAAAGACAAACAGACTGGCTGTGTTTGCTCCTCCTGGGAAGTCCCAGTTAATGGTTTACTGTCCCATGTGCACTTTTGCTCCTCCTGCCTAGTGAGCGGATAGCATCTCTCCATTCTGGAGCCAAGGTTGGCTTTCATAATCACCACCTTTTTTTACCAGCCACTTTTTATCTACTGTTTTTTCAGCTGCTGTTGTCTCTCTGCGATTTCCTCCCCCCTTTTTAAAGTGCTGTTTAGTTGGTTCTAAGATTAGGCAGCTGCAGTTATGGTTCAAGGTGAACGAGGTGGGGTCATTTTAAACGTTTTATTTTTATTCTAATGACTGATGTGTGTCTACCTGTTGTGGTTAACACTAACCTCAGCAACTGGGCAGGGAAGGTTCTGCCTGCCACTGCTACCTCTGCAGTGGAGAAGGGCTGCAGCTCAGCTCTGGAGCACCTGCACTGCATGATGGGGCAGAGCACATGGGCTGGCTTGTAAACGATAGTCCCACCTATTCTGGAGTGCAATTGGGGGCCTAGTCCATAACTCAGCATCTCCAGGTAAGACTGGGAAAGACTTCCTGTCTGAGATCCTGGAGCAGCTTCCTATCACAATCAACAATCCTGAGCTACGTGGGCAAAGAGTCAGCAAAAGTCTAATTCCTATGTTCCTTCTAAAACCAGCTCTTAATTTAAAACCACAAGAACTCGAATCCTGCGTTTTCTTTTTGGGGGAAGCGCCATAATCACATAGTTCACATGCAAAGAATTTCAGGTTCAATAGCCAACATCTCCAGGCAGGCTGGGGATATTCCCTGCCTGAAACCTTGGAGAGTTGCTGCTAGTTGGTGTAGACCAGTGCTTCCCAAACTTGGGTCTCCAGCTGTTTTTGGACTACAATGCCCATCATCCCTGACCACTGGTCTGCTAGATAGGGATGATGGGAGTTGTAGTCCAGGGATGCCCAGTACATATCAAGGGGTCGAGGGAGAATGATTCCTAACCACGTGGGGACATTTTAGAGGAAAACGCGTCTCAAATTTACTGTAAAAGAAGAAACACATTTGTTATTTAAAATATTTGTGGTAAGAGAACCCTGCTGCACTTCATGAAAAAGGTGCTGTCCTCCATAGCCCAGGAACTGCTCTTGTTTATCAAAGAAGGGGTAATCAAGTTATGAGTTGCTTGACAACATGCTCAGAATAGCCAAAATGTTTGAATTCCTGGTAGTGTCTAAGAAGGGTGTCAAGAGAGCACACGAGGTGACATACGTGAAATGATCTAATTAGCTAGCTCAGTCTTCCCTCAACACCAAACCCTCCAGATGTTTAGAACTACAACTCCAATCGGGGCTGCCAGGAAGTGTAGTCTAAAACATCTGGAAGGGCATCGTGCTGGGGGAAGGATGAGTTAGGTCACTCAAAAGAGTTCCAAGAGGTCGCAGTATTGCTGAATGTGAAAAGAAAAACCTGTGTGGGTGATAGAAACATGTGTGTTAAAAAACAGGAGAGTGCTAGGTACAAGAAAAAGAATCCTGCAGGTGATGTCTGGCACCAGCAAAGACAACAGTGCCAAATTTCACTGCACTGGAAACTGTGTGACTTTGGGGAGGGGGTATCAAGTTAAGAGGGGAAGCAACAGCACAAGACCCTAATGGTGGCATAACTTCTGCTGAGGGGCTACTGCTAACTGGTAGAGCACCTGCTCTGCAGGCAGGAGACCCCATGTTTAATCCTGAAATCCCAAGTGAAAAGAGTTCAGGTGAAGGAAGTGATGGGCAAGGCCCTGGGCAGCAGACAATAAAGAGCTAAATGGAAGAATGGTCTGACCCGCTGTTAAGCAACCTTCCATGTTCCAAGTTTTGACTTGGGGATCAAATAAAGTACCCCAGTAAGTAAGAAGTTGGGCCTCTGTGCTGCTGAATAACTTCTCTAACATCTCTACTTCACAATCCCCTTAAGACAGATCACGCATTGTTTCTTTTGAATCAGTTACCCTAAAAAGGGCCAGGTCAGCCAAATGACAGAAGCAAGTGTGAAAATTCCACACCCCTCCAGAAGCTGCCACCCACAGCATTCCAAGTCCAGTGTGGGAGGAGCTTTAGAAAAACCAGTACAATTAAAACAATGTCCCTTGGTAGAGAAACTCTAAGTCTTCTGCCCCAAGTAAACTTGAACTCTGCACCAAGAAACCCTTAATTCTCTTACATATTAATAAGGAGAGTTTGTATATATTTGCTTATTTGGCATAATTATACTATATGGGATATAGCACAATAATAAAGCATTAAAGCCTGCATCCTCAGTTAACATTTGGGCTTCTGAGATTTCAGCATCAAGTACCATTCACCCAGACAAACTTCTGAGTGTATCCTTGCAAACTATGAAAGATTAGAAACTAGCAGACATTAATGAAACAAACAATTCTCAGGAAGCTGATTTCATTGCCTGTGTACTAAAAATGAAACGCCTATCTCTACAAATTGTCATTCTTTTTATTAAGTCATACACACAGATGCTGAAATCTGTGCTTTTACTGTGCTTACACAGAAAGAAAAATCAAAGAGCTGAGGCCTGGCAATATTCAAGCCCTCCGCACCAGTCATCTAATGGATTTGTCAATTTCTAGAGATGGAGAATCCCAATGCATTATTTGAAAACCCTCCAAATCTTGGCCTTTGCAGGAAGACATAAAATGCTGGAACTGGTATGACTATCTAGGTATGAGGATTAAGTTTCCCACCCGTCCTCTGAGGACACCTTGCAGGAAGGATGAAGTTTGGAAGAGTATCACAAACCATACCTTTAAAATTTTTATTTCTTTCCCAAGGAGGAGCTGAGATTTCGACAAGTTCTTCTTGTTGATGCTTTTGATGGCCACTTCCCAGTCAGTTTTCTGAAAAGAATAACAAAAAAGTGTTTTAAATCCAAAAAAGTATCCTGATTTTCTGTGTTAAGCAGCCCAATGGCCCGAAGATGTGCTTCTTTTTAAAAAGTTCTCTAGACCAGTCATCCTCAACCTGATGCCCTCCAGAGGTTTTGGATTACAAACTCCCATCAGCCCTAGCCTGTCAATGGCTATGTTGGGGTTTCCAGTCTTTAGGAGTGGTCAACATAAGCAGTTTAAAGAGAATGATGGGGTAATAGGAGGCTGGCACCTCGGCCCTTGCTAATGAGCCCTTATTTACTGCAAATAACAGGTCAGCAACTGGAGGCTCCAGGGCCAAATCCAGTCCCCTTTGGAACACCAACTGGAACCCCCAGTTGCCATCTCAGAGACATGGCAAAGGTGGCTGGAAACTGCTTGGGATGAGGACGCTGCCTGGGGTCCTGGTCCCGCCCACTTTCCCCCTGAGATTTGGGGCATAAATATTTTCCAGTCATAGCAACATAAAAGCCTGCTGGACCAGGCCAGTGGCCCATCTAGTCCAGCATCTTGTTCTCACAGTGACTAAACAGACACATATGGGAAGTCCACAAGCAATAATTCACAACACCGCTCACCCCTCCTTTGTTTCCCAGCAACTGCTATTCACAAGCATTCTGCCTCCAAGAGTGGAAGTAGTGGGCAATGAGAACTGCCCCTTTAGTTCCTACCCCTGATTAAAACAGGGCCTGTGGTTGTCTATTATTACACTACTTCAATGATTCCCATTCCCTTTTGTCAGCTTCCACCTCCAATGGTTGTATTTGAATTTAACTGCTGTGCCATATCTTGGTTGCTGCTGTTTTCCAACAAACCACAAGCCCTCTCACAGACAAGCAAACAAGCAGTGGTTTGTTTCTCCAAAGTTTGGGTTTGTTTTTTTCAGCTGCTCTTGCATTGTGCCTCTGTAAGCTTGACAAGCATCTGGAGTGGCCTAAGAAACCCTGGTTAAGAAAGACTGTTGAATGTGGACGTAATGCCAAGCCATAGTTGAAACATGCCAGGGTTTGTGAACCAACAAGGCATAGATTCACATGAAAACAAAACATGGTTAGTTTGCTAGGGTGGTTTCACCAGTCTGAACAAACCACCTCTAGGCTAGACACAGCTTAGTGTCATGTGCAAAAGCAGCCACTACACAAGCAAATTGTCTATTCTGAATCACAAATGACTACAAATTGCAAGGCTCTTCATATACTTCATATAACAGAGTGGAAATCTGTTTCCAATAGACTAAAGATATTGAAAAGATTGAGGGTAATCCCAAATGTAAAATGATCATCTCACAACACAAGTGCCTGACTCAATTTTCAAATCTCCCCACCCCCTTATAAACTTTGCATTTGAGTTATGCAACAGCTTTTTGTTGTGTTTCAGTCAGTCAATGCTGTCATCTTTTGAGTCACAAACTGTTCTGGGAGGTGCCAAATAGGAAAAACAGACCACTTAAGAAGGCAAGAAAGATCACACAGAGTTGCACGCTCTGTGGGGAGGTGTTAAGTTTGAGTAAAGTTAATTTGAAAGTACCTTCAACTGCCTAGAAGGCATTTTTGCCCTGCAAAATTGTTGCTTTGTTTTTTATCTACATAGTACTTTGCAAAACATAAGTGAGCTCCTGACCTAAGGAGCTTACCACCATCGCCTTTACAATGCGATAAAGGTGACAAAAGGTGGGAAAGGATGGGCAACAAGGAACCATCTTGCTCTCAGTGTTATTTCTTGAATTATGCAGCCACCTATTAATAAATATTCCTACTTAAGACAACAATACTGAACATACACTGTATCTGAATTAAAATCAACAAAAACAAAAGTTATAGAAGAAACAATTTTTCCAGAAGAGACACACACACAAAAAAGTCCTGATTTAGAACCCAACTGAAAAGCCTGCGTGAATTAAAATGCCTTCACATGCTCTGAAAAATCACAGAGAAGGCAGCAGGTGAACCCCTCTGGACAGAGACTGCAGTATTCCATAGCTGAGATGCCCCTGCTGAAAATGCCCCATATTGGTAGGACAAAGTAGGTAATAAATGTGCTCTTTTTACATAACAGAAGCAAGGGAAACATCAACTTGCCAAAGGTCCAAAGATAGATAAGCTTGTAGCAAAGGGGGGGAAATTATAAGCTTTAGGTCAAGTTACTAGGCTTATGTAAAAGGGGTTATTGAGGTCCTGAGGTCACAACTAGACATGACACAGTGGCAGCAGAAATGGGGCAGGTTTATCTGAGAATAAAGTAAAGGGGGGGAGGGCTGATGGCCAGCAAAGCTTTCCATTATAAAGGGCAGTGAGGCTGGGACTGATGACATTTAAGAAATCTTTACCAATCTGAAGAGAGACAGTTTCCCATTAGCTCTGCAGTTACTGGATGGGGGAGGGAATAAGACTGGTCTCTGCTGCCCCTGCACTTTGAGAGATTTACAAGTAAGAGGGGGGCAGGTAGAGAAAGGAAAGAGGCATTCCACCCTGAATTGTTAAACCTTAGAAAGGTTACCTTGCTGAAACCTTTCTAAGCAACTGCAACTAAAGAATTGAGAAAAGGAGCAGCAGGAGCCCATAATAACAGGTTGACATCACCACCACCATCTCTGCTCTGCTTTGAAATAAAAACAAACAGGTGTGAACTTTAGAATAAAAAGGCGGAGGAGCCACATCCACATTCCACGCCCCCCACCCCCGAGAAAAAGCGCTGCTTTAGAAAACACCTGACCTCAGCTGACTCTCCAGAACAGGCTGGCTGATGTCAACAACAAGGATGGCTATAGGAGAAACAAAACAGATCAAAAGGCAGAGAAATGGGGAGATGCTGAAGCAGAGCTTCTTGCGGACTGACCCCTTGACTTATTCCAAATATCAGCTCCTCCTCGACCAGTCATGCACACAAACACACACACACACAGAGAGGAAGGGAAGGAGATGGTTGTATAACCAGCCAAGAGATGGGCTAAGAGGGAAAGGGAAGGGAGGGGGAGAGGAGTCCGCCACCCTACCCTGCTGGATTTACCTTGCGGTGGCGACCTTTAAAGACCACAGCGAACGCTCCATGTCCTATGAGGTCCTTCTTGCTATATTCAAAGTCTCCCACCACCTCCATCCTCCTTCAAGGGGGCATGAAGCCCAACGGGCAGGGAGGATAAAGGGAGACCAGCTGGGGAGGAAGGACCGCCACAGCAAAGGCTTTTTAAAAATATTAAGCTCACATCAGCAACCCAGGCTGTGAAGGGGAGGAAGATGAGGCACCAAGCAGGTTGACTAGGGTGGGTCTGTCCGTCTCCCTTCCTCCTGCCCGCCCCCAAGGACGGGAGGCAGCTGTGGGCATGTTGCTTGGGCAGGCACAGGCCGGGGGTCCCCAGGCAAAGGGGGTCGGGGGATACTGGCTGGCTGCTCCGGCGTCCCAAAGGCGATGAGCGTTTTCTGGCATGGGGGAAAGGAAGGAGGAAAGGAGGACGGGGAGATTAATCCTCCTCTGAAGGGGAGAAGAGGCAAGAGGGACCACGGAAGGGAAGAGTGAGCATTTAGGTTCCTTTGGGCCCGATATAAATTATTATTATTACTAATGTAATAATAAAGGCCAGAGACGTGCAAGCACAGGTCGCTGGGTAAAGGTGGCACAGGTGAGTTTTAAGGCTTCAGAAATAAAAGGGGGTGTTAGCACCTTTAATGGTTTGTTTAAATATGAGGAGTAGAGGGCTTATCTAAGCTTTTACAAGGGGGGGGAGGAAAGCAATAAAGCCTAAAAAGGTGGTGGGAGAAACAAAATCAAAGACCCTTGAAAAGAAAGGGGACCACAATTTAATAACGTGCCCAAATGGGGTTCTACATAATAAAGGAATTTTAAAAGGGCAGTGACAATCTAAATGAGGGTGGAAAGTATTAATTGTATCCTGGGATAAATTATATAGAATACAGAGAGAGACCCCTTAAAAATGGGGAGGTGAGCAATTAAGATACCTATTTCTTTAATTAAAAAAGGGAAAAGGGAAGAGGCATATCCCTGAGTTGTGATAGGGAGAAAGGTGGATTCTGCTTTTTTATATTTAAAAAAAAACCCTTTTAAGGGGGGATGGTGGAAAGCATACAAACCCTTTTTAATGGGGGGCGGTGGATAGAGATAAATACAGAAGGCCTGTAAACTGGGAATGGGGAATTGGGGCAGGGGGCTCAGGCCCCCCCTTAGGGGTCCCTCATCACGGCCTTCTTACATTGTGCCCCCCACACCTCATTACCGGCCTGAAGGGCTTCCTAAACCTCTTTCCCACCCCCACAAAAATAAAAGTCAAGGCAATAGACCCTAAAACGGGTCGAAATAAAGGGGTCGGGCTCTTTCTAGTCCTGGGCCACAGATATTTCCGGGTGGGGGGGTGAAAGGGATAAAGGGAGGGGAAGAGAGAAATCCTGTCTTCTCCTCAGGCCGCTGCCCGCCGCCCCACTCGCGTCTTCCGCCGCCGATAGTCCTCCCTGCCCCGCCGGCGTCCGGCTACGACTGCCGAAGCCTCCGCGCGGTGCAGCCCTTCTTATAGGACGTATCGCGCAGGCGCAAGGCTTCCTGTCTCCCTCCGCCGGGATTGAGAAGAGGGCGGAGGGGAAAGCAGAGGAAGAGGAAAAAGAGTCCCCGCGCTCGGGGGAAGGAACAGGCGGGCGGGGGGCGGAGATTGACGGCGACGTCTGTGAGGGAAAGTTGCGAGAGGGCGGGAAATAATGGCCTTGGGCGCCATTTTGTTTTTGGTCAAGATAAGCCTATATATATATATATATATATATATATATATATATATATGGCAAAAACACAAACTAAATAAAATTAATTCACATACACATGCTCACCATACACATAAAGCCACAAGTTCTGTCTGGCCAGGCATTCAATAGCCTTTCAAGCTAGGAGGCCACACTGAGGGTTGGTTGCCAACTTTCCACACCAGCCCCCGTTCCTCTGCCCAACAGCAGGTTAAACTGCAAATAGAGAGTTTTGTTGCTGCTGATTAAGCGGTATATAACTCTTGTCAGATAAAAGGTACGGTGGGTGGGATGTTCTAGCTTTTCTCTGTGCCCGTCTGTGTGAATTACAGGTGAGGCCTGTTTTGTTTCTTATTACTAACTAGGCAATTCACCTCATTGTAGGACTGCCACGTTTTTCACCACCCAAACAGCAGCTTTGCTCTGCAACTGATATAGCGGGCAATGATCCTTCGCTTTGTACTCTTTTTGCTTGCAGATCAAGGCAGAGGAGCAGGCCTGGGGTATATATATATATATATATATATATGCAGGTTTTGGTGTCCTCGGGTGTC
>JAXCMG010000018.1:3079230-3127369 GCA_034642415.1 Podarcis siculus | reverse complement strand
GAATCCATCTCTTCACACGTTCCAAACTCCTTCCAGTTCATAGAAACAATAAAGAAGCAAAACCTACATCCCAATGACCTACTTGTGAGCTTCGATGTTGTATCTCTCTTCACACAAGTGCCCATTAATGAAGCCTTGACAGCCATTCAAAACAAATACAATCCCCCCGAATACATCTTGGACCTAACCAACCACTGCCTAACCAACACGTACTTCATCCACAATGGACAAAGATACAAACAGATAGAAGGAGCACCTATGGGATCACCCCTCTCACCGGTCATCGCAAACCTGTACATGGAACACTTTGAAACCAATGCTTTAGACAAGTCAGAACACAAACCCAAACTTTGGCTCAGATATGTTGACGACACCTTTGTAATTTGGCCACACGGGAAGGAAAAACTGGACAGCTTCCTCACACATCTCAACAGCCTACACCCCAAAATACAATTCACTATGGAAATAGAAGCCAACAACCAACTTCCCTTCCTTGACGTCCTAATCTACAAAAAACCTGATGGCTCCCTAGGACACACTATCTACCGGAAAAAAACACACACCAACCGCTACTTACATGCACAATCACACCACCACCCTGCACAAATAAACTCCGTAGCCAAGACTCTCATCTCCAGAACCAAACGCCTGGCTGACAAAGACCACTTGACAACTGAGTTACAGAATCTCTCAAATGTGTTAATTGCCAATGGATACCAGCAAAACAGGGTTACGAAGCTAATCCAGAAAGAAACACCCCCCAAAAACCAAGACACAGAAGAAAACAATGGCATGGCCCTCCTTCCTTATATCAAGGGCACTACAGATAAAATTAGCAAAATCCTCCATAAACACAATATCAAAACAGCCTTTTGCGCCAACCAAAAAATAGCCAATATCCTCAGAAACCCCAAGGATAAAATCCAGTTGGAAAACCAAGGGGTCTATGAAATACCCTGCAAAGTCTGCCCAGCCACGTACATTGGACAAACAAACAGACGAATAAATGCACGTATCGCAGAACACAAGAATGCCGTCAAAAAAGAAGATAAAACTTCCTCTCTTTTCCAACACATGAAAGAAACAGGACACGAAATTAATTTTGCAGATTCCAAATTGCTCTCTAACATGGAACATCACCACAAGAGAATAATCATGGAAGCCATCGAGATAGAGAAACACCCTCACAACATGAACAAGCGTGACGACACATCCCGCCTGCCAGACATCTGGAAATTAGCCCTCCCCACAAAAACTGACACCAGATCCAGAGGCACACAGAACGCCATCACCAATCAACCACACCAGACCCAAACCCAGACCCTCTCCACAGATAAATTACAGACACCATCCAGTAGCCAAACCACGATGGCACCTCCGGATGCTGCACCCCCCTGCAATCCCTACACAGATCTGGCTGGCACAGGCCACAAAACCACAGCTCGCCCCTATACACGAAGCCAAGCCAGAGCACAACAAAGCAGTACAGCCATCTTCTCAGAAAAACTCTTCACAAAGTTCAAGAGGTCAAGACACAAAGGCTTTAGCAACTAATCCACACCTAATGACCCACCTAAGTGGTACTCAGGATATCACTCAAGAAATCACTCAAGATATCCCTCAAGCAATTAAGGAACAAAAGAAGAAAAGGCACACTAGCCTGGGAACTTCCTCTCTGCCCAGAACATTGGAGGCTATACACCACACCTCCTCAACAGTATTTATAGGAACTCAAACACTGAGATCCTGCTCTGTTCCAGTAACAAGAAGCCGAAAGCACCAGCCTGAAGATGACGAGTGAGACCTCGTCGAAACGTCGCCTAGACACCCCAACTTTTACACGGGAAGACACCCGAGGACACCAAAACCTGCATTCCTGTACCCGTGAAAATCTACGAAAGCATATATATATATATATATATATATTCTGATCAGTTGGCAATCCTCGACCAAGGGTTGCCATCTTACCTCAACATTATTGGCAAAAGGCCATGCAGCACTGCCTAGTAGGGAGACCAGGGTTCAAATTCCCACTCAGACAAGAAGCTCACTGGGCAACCTTGGGCCAGTCATGCTCAGCCTGGCCTACCTCACAGGGTTGTTGTGAGGATTACCTGGGCGGTTGAGGGTGGGGGGAGACATTCACTGCCCTGAGCTTTTGGAGGAGGTGGAATATATGTGTGCAATTAAATAAATACATAAATAAATAAATAAAATAAAATAAACAATGCTACTCCAAACCTCCAATGAAGGAGAGTCCACCACCTTTCAAGGTGGTAAAATCCTCATTTCATTGGAGGTTTTTAAACAGAGGTTGGGTGACCATCTGTCAATATTGATTCCTTCATTGCAGGGGGTTAGACTAGATGAGCCTTGGGGTTCCCTTCTAACTCGGCTTCTTTTTCTTTAACAGATTCTACGAGATGTGCAAACACCCACACCTCCCCAATAAGGCATGACACTGACAGCACCCCCCTGCAGCTGGACGCAACATCCCAACCGCTTTGGTACCAGCACACACCCCACTTGGGAGCACATTTGAGGCATGTGGCCGGATAAGTCCCATGAGCTGACATGCAAAAGAAAATTTGCTTCGGTGCGCAAATCTGCCAGTGAGACAATATGGTTGGGAAGGGGAGCGTTCAGAGTCGGGTAGATTTCCCGTTCTTCTTCCAAAGGAGGATGTATTCAAAGCAAGGTTTCGGTGGGGAGGGAAGTAGAAGATTCAAATGCACAAACCGCAAATCCATTTTTCACAGGCCTGCCCTGAAAAGCGCATGACCTTCTAACGGTATCACATGCGCTCAAGTCCTCGTAAACAGGCCTTGGGAGTTGCTGAGCGTCAATCAAGTGCTTCCGTCCATCAAGGCAACGCAAATGGGTCACATGAAGCCCTTCACCTCCCCCCCCTTGCTCTAAGCGCTTGTATAAATTATTTCACACACACATATGTCTCCTGCTTCTTTTCAGAATTTGTTCCATTCGCTCCTCCACAAGTACATCTTTTAAATTCACAGACAGTGCTGGACTTACGTATAAGCTAAACAAGATATAGCTTAGGGCCCCCCTCTCTTGGGGCCCCCAAAAAAATTTAAAGGAAAACAAAACTGGATGCACATTTCCAAAATATAAGATTAAAAAAATAAATAAATAAAATAAAACCTACATACAGCAACAGTGTTTTTGTGTTGTTTAGGCTCCTATGGTGTAAGTAATGGGCCCCGCCTGCTAGACTGTTCCCTAAAATATCACTTTGATAAAATACCGTATTTTTTGCTCTATAAGACTCACTTTTTCCCTCCTAAAAAGTAAGGGGAAATGTGTGTGCGTCTTATGGAGCGAATGCAGGCTGCGCAACTATCACAGAAGCCAGAACAGCAAGAGGGATTGCTGCTTTCGCTGCACAGCGATCCCTCTTGCTGTTCTGGCTTCTGAGATTCATAATATTTTTATTCTTGTTTTTCTCCTCCAAAAACTAGGTGTGTCTTATGGTCTGGTGCGTCTTATAGAGCGAAAAATACGGGTACATATTTTGTTATGTGCAAATGGCTTTAGATACCTATTAGGCCTATAAATTACCATATATATATATAGCATATATTCAACACAAAAAACAGCGACAATTTGTTGTTGACAAAGGACAGCTGGACATATAAAGGGCCCCATTACCTTCAGTAGTTTAGGGCCTTATCAAATCTACATCTGGCCCTGTTCACAGAGTTGTGACTTTGTTTTCCTAAGGACTGGTCCAGATGCAAATGGTAACCTGAAAAGCTGCATTATTCTTATGACTTATAATGTGTTTAAAGTTTTCTAAATGCAAAACAAATTCTCTCTCTCTCTCCTTGTATCCGGCACCATATAATGGTGTGACTGTCTAATAAAAGTAAAAGGGGATGAGGAGGGGAGAGGAAAAACCAGGGAACTATGCATGTGTTCTTCAGAAAGTGATATAATATATTGTTTCATTTAATAACCATGATCACCTTTGCCAACTGACCAATGCCTAACCTGCTCCCGTGCTTTAAACTGGATTGCAAGGAAAGTTAGCAACTGCTCTGTTGCACACACCTTGGAAAACTAGAGGAAGGTTTGTCGACACGTATTTTTTTCCCTTTTCCCTTTTACAATGTTCAAGCAGGTTATATAAACATCACGAGACACACCTGGTGGAATCAATTCACTGGGGTCATTACCCCAGGACCTATTTGGAGCTTACCTGCCCATCAGGTGACGAATTAATTCCACTCCACACGTACGCATGCGATTCATCATCCATCACACTCGCACCGGCTCCCTAAAAGCTGAAGGAGAGTTCAGAGGACACCTGACCCAACCTTCTTGTGTATTCTGGAGTGGACGTTTTAAATAATTTTCTGTATATAGCTGACAGACGAAGAATCAGAAGCTATATTCCCCCCCCCTTCCTTTCCCCTTTTATCTGTTTTTTCCTTTTCCTATTTTTTGTTTGTTTCTATTTAGTTTTGATCTTTGATAAAAGAAAGATACAGGATATATGAGATTAAGGTTTGCCTATTTTATTTCAGACTTTGGTAAAACTGATGGAAATAAAAAAATGCAAAATGAGAATCCCCGGGGAGAGCATTGCACAAATGGGGAGCCACTGCAGAAAAGGCCTGCTCTCTCTGAACCTCTTGTGAAGGAGGCACACGAGGTAAGGCCTCGGAGGTTGATCCGGGTTGGTTTATATTCTAATGGGATCACTTTATTGCATGTTATAATTCTGGGTGTTTCTTTGCGTCATTGACTTTGAAGCCATGCTAGCTGGGGCTGATGGGAAGCATCCTGCAAAACTTCTTGCGGTGGCAAAGGGCAGCTTAGGCAATCCTGATCCAGAGAGGATCAAATGCCGGCTTTTTATGTCAGAAGAAGGGAACCACCCATGTAATGCTCCTCTGCCACACTTTTCCCGTGCAATTTGGGGATTAAGTGCTTTGACCTGGCTGCTGGCTTCCTCACGAAACACAGCTGGCCTCCACGGTTGTTCCAGGACGAGGGCAGAGACATGAGCGAACCTAAAATACAGGGTTAGGCACTGTGATAAAAGAGAGTATGAGGGACTAGTAGCTGGGGAGGGCAGGGTATAAATAAAATTTATTTTTATTATTATTGTTATTAACAGAGAACTCAGCCCTTTTAAGAAAGCAACATTCACTTGAGGCCTTTCAGCGCTTTAAAAAAAAAATTCAACCAGTCAGGTCTTTAGATTCAGATTTCCAGTTTGTCGTTCATTAAATGCCATGGCCCAAATTGGTGCCTCCACCAAGTCGGCCACGAGGCCATTTATAGAAAATTCCGGCCCCCAACCAATCATGTGACGGCGCCTGTTGACAAGAGGCTTCCCTAGGTCTAGACTGAAAACCGTGTATTTTACGAATTAATTCCCCCTCAAAATATTTGAAAATAGGTAATTTATTGGCCACATGCCCTTCTGCCTCTGCCCACCATCCCAATGTGGCCCCCAGAAGGTGGTGTGGATTTGAATGTGGCCCTCTCAAATAATCTTGAGGAGGCATCAGCTTTGGGAAAGGAGGGAAAACCATGAGGGGAAGATTTAACTCGCTGAACAGTCAGTGCTGTTCTGAGCGATGGAAGATCTCCTCAGGGGTCCATTGCAGCCTGCAGCTCTGTGCTGGAAGGCGACACATTTTGCTTAAAAAAAACCCGAGCATTTAACAAGACAAGTTGGCAGGCAATTTAAGAACCATCGAGAAAGCCATTCCCCCGGGATTCCACTGTGCAGCTTGCCAAAACCACACCTGGCATTTATGTAGATAAATCAACTGAAGCTGATGTTGATTAATTGATGGTGGCTTTCTCTCAACAGGGAACTCCCTGCTCATTTTTGGAGGCGAAGCGCCGTTTTTGGTGGGAGGGGACGGAAAAGAATCAAACCTCCATCCCCCACAAAGGGATGAGCAGAGCAAGATATCGCAGAGACAGGGAATTATTTCAGCAAGGAAATAAACTGGAAGCCCAAGCAGAAAAATATACCGTATTTTTCGCTCTATAAGACGCACCAGACCACAAGACGCACCTAGTTTTTGGAGGAGGAAAACAAGAAAAAAAATATATTCTGAATCTCAGAAGCCAGAACAGCAAGAGGGATCGCTGCGCAGTGAAAGCAGCAATCCCTCTTGCTGTTCTGGCTTCTGGGATAGCTGCGCAGCCTGCATTCGCTCCATAAGATGCACACACATTTCCCCTTACATTTTAGGAGGGAAAAAGTGAGTCTTATAGAGCAAAAAATACAGTACTTCCGGAGGGCAAGTAAACAAGGAGAGCAGGAACAGATCATTTTCCATTCTTTTTCGTATTACGATGCTCTCTGCAAAGTCCAGCAGCCTGGCCATTTGCTGAAGTGTTTGTGGCTCTTCTTGTATTCTCAATTTACCAGAAAGATAACAAAATGTGAGTGTGATCAAACTCCCCTCACGATATTCGGAGGTTTGAGGCGAGGCAACCAGAACTGCAAACAGTATTCCAAATGCAGCCGCACCATAGATTTGCAAAATGGCATTAAGATGCCGGCAGTTTTGTTCCCTAGAAATGATCCCTTGCGCCCCAAGACCACAAGCTGGAGAGAAAACAAAACTGCTCTTCCGCCGTTTGCCGGTTTCCAAAGAGGTATCTCAACTGGCCGCTCTGGGAACAAGGATGTCGGTCGGACCAGATGGCCTTTTCTTCTAATCCACCAGAATAATGCTTATCTCCTAAATTATCAGATTATGGATTTAAACGGCGATGGCCGTTTTGCGTGAATGGTTTAAAAAAAAAAAAAAACAAAAAAAAATGGGGTGGGGGAATCAATAAGGCAATTTAAAAATTGATTTATTCATTATGTTTACAAAACACATTTTCCTCCCGTGCATGGCTCACCTCTCTCCCTATTTTATTCTCACAACAACCCTGTGAGGTAGGTTAGTCCAAGGACTGGCCCAAGGTGACCCAGTGAGCTTCACGGTTGAGTGGTGGATTTGAACCCTGGTCTTGGCACTCTAACCGTTACACACTGGCTGCCAAAAGCTATTTATTTAAAATATTTATAGGCTGCCTTTCTCCCTGGGCACAGGCGTCTGAGGCAGCTGAATGAAGGCAAAGGATATTAGAAGAGAAAGTGGGAGGAAGGCCGTGGCATGCTTGCCCTGACCTCAAAGGGACTAGTCTCTTTGGTAAACAAATAAATCCAAGGTGCCTTATGGAATGTTAACATCCTCCCCTTGACCACTGTGACTCACGCACTGGTAAACATTTGAGCTGGTCCAACTCTGAGATCCACATAAAATAATGGACCTGGGTACCACAAGTCGAATTTCAATGCGTCTGCCCCGAGTTAAACTTAATACAAACCATTATTTTTGTTTAGCTGCTAATGATGCTTTACTCATGGAATACTTTTTGCATTCGATTCTTTTTTGTAATGGGTTTCTTTTTCGCACGTGTAAGAGAATATGTTGTTTTCCTGCTAATTATGCTACTTTAAACTGGGAACTTCGTTGTGCTTCCTGATTTTCATTTCTGATGTTTTACACTGGTGCTTTGAAAATACACACAGTTTGGCGTTTTAAGGTAAGTTGCAAACTGCTTAAAAGAGAGATTTATCGATTTATTTATCATTTCTCTGAACCTCGGGGGTTCTATCAGTGCTCAAACTTTCTGTCTTGCTCCTCAATGGAAGCGTCTTTTCGGGACTCAGCACCCAGGTTTGCGATTAGGGGAAGAAATAAGGTTATCATCCCTTTCTCAGGCCATGGTGGGATGGTGGTGGTGGGCCGATGCTGGCCTAACGACACATTGTGAATCCATGGCTAAAATGGGGAGATTCGAACTCAGGACCTTCTGGATTGCTTCCGCTTCCGACTTCTAGACTGCGCCATCTCTCATCAGGGAAGACTGGCAGGGTGTGTGTGTGTGTGTAGGTTTTAGACAACTGTGAGCAGCAACAACTTAGCAAGAGGCATCAACAAGCCCAGAAGCCGGCTGACAAGAGAGGAGAGGACTCCTTTATCTGGATCCAAAAAGAGAGAACAGTCTTGATTCAAGTAGCCCTCCTGAAAATGGAAGGCTGGCAGGCCGCAGCCTGTGCCGGGGGGGGGGGGGGGAACCGCCAAGCGGATGGGCTCCATTTGTGACAGTCCTTTCCTCACAGCTATCGTCTCCATCTGTTTAAAGAAGAAGAAAAACATTGAAAATAATCTGTATTTTTCCTTTCCTCAAAGGCGGGTGCTGAAGGGGAGCCTCTGGCTGTCGCTGAACTACAATTTCCATCAGCTCCCCAGGAAGTACGGCCAGTGGGTCAAGGATGATGGGAGTTGTAGTGCGGCAAGACCTGTGGGTTCCCCCACAGGGTGACGATACCCACTTTCTCTTCCCAACAACCTTGCGAGGTAGGTCAGGCCAGACAACAACTCGCCCAAGCACACCCAGTGAGATCCGTGGCTGATCAGGCCTGACTTTCATTCGCTAGGTCACACAGCCAACAGAACTGAAAATGTGGAACTGTAGGCCCCTTGGGGGCAGAGACCTGCGCTTTATATTGTTCTCTCCTTAATTTTAGTTACAGTGGTACCTCAGGTTAAGTACTTAATTCGTTCCAGAGGTCCGTTCTTAACCTGAAACTGTTCTTAACCTGAAGCACCACTTTAGCTAATGGGGCCTCCTGCTGCCGCCGCGCCACCAGAGCACGATTTCTGTTCTCATCCTGAAACCAAGTTCTTAACCTGAAGCACTATTTCTGGCTTAGCGGAGTCTGTAACCTGAAGCGTATGTAACCCGGGGTACCACTGTACTCTTTAAATCAGGGATAACCAATGTTCTATGTCAAAGACTCTCAACACCCATTGGGCAACCACTGGCTGGGGATGATGGGAGTTGTAGTCCAAAAGGACCTGGAGGGCGCCACATTGGCCCCCCTTATTCTAAATAGCCAGGTACACTAATGACTCCCTCACTTTTCTCTCTCACACACAGGCAGTGACACCACTAGTGCAATGAAAAGGGGAGAGGCACATTCAGATCATGTTCCTTTTCTGAAGATAATGGAGTAACCCACCTTCCAGGCAAAAACCCCTGCCCTGGTATCTTAAGGAACTAGCAAACAGTGGGGGGACCACTTACATCCTCAGACATTTGTCCTTCCCACCGCTCGCTACCCGTTGTCCGTCGGGACTCCAGTCCACCGCATACACCTGGGAAGGGAACAAGAGGAGGGTCAGTCCACAGCCGCTCTGAGGGGCTCGGAGATGCTTTCCTCGAGTGTGCCTCAGTGGGCTTTGCCAAAGAAACAGCCAAGCAAGAAGAAAAGAGCGAGCAAGATTTCACCACCACGGCTCGCGCAAGCTGCCAGCCATCTTAGGGACTAGCAACTTCATTTTCCATTTTTGTGCGTGAAAAAGGTAGTGCATGTTCAGGTTCTCAGCGAGCTGAGTTCAGGAAACGACAACGGGTTGTAATAATAATAATAATTTTATATCCCGTCCTACCCAGCTTAAGCTGGGCTCAGAGCGGCTAACAACAGTAAAATAATACAGCATTCTAAAATAAATTCATTATAAAATCAGTTATGTGGTGTGTGCATAATCATGCACCATGCGCGCTTGATGATGGGGCTCATTGGACCTGCCTTCCACCAGGACCATGGCAGCCAGGCTTTGGGTGGTACAAACAGTCAGGATATGGAAGTATTTAACAGATAAGTGAGCAAGGATCTAAACGGGCCCTCTTTGGGTGTGTGTGTTTTAAAGAAATGTTTTTTGCAGCTTGTAAACCAAGTTTACAAAGGGACGCGGGTGGCGCTGTGGTCTAAACCACTGAGCCTAGGACTTGCCGATCAGAAGGTCGGCGGTTCGAATCCCTGCGACGAGGTGAGCTCCCATTACTCAGTCCCTGCTCCTGCCAACCTAGCAGTTCGAAAGCACCTCAAAGTGCAAGTAGATAAATAGGTACCGCTCCGGCGGGAAGGTAAATGGCGTTTCCGTGCGCTGCTCTGGTTTCGCCAGAAGCGGCTTAGTCATGCTGGCTGCATGACCCAGAAAAACTGTCTGCGGACAAACGCTGGCTCCCTTGGCCAGTAAAGCGAGATGAGCACTGCAACCCCAGAGACGTTCGAGACTGGAGTTAACTGTCAGGGGTCCTTTACCTTTACCTTTAAACAAAGCGAACTCTTCTTCCGGCCCCTTTAAAAAGGTAAAGGGACCCCTGACCATTAGGTCCAGTCGTGACCGACTCTGGGGTTGTGGCGCTCATCTCGCTTTATTGGCCGAGGGAGCCGGCGTTTGTCCGCAGACAGCTTCCAGCTCATGTGGCCAGCATGACTAAGCCGCTTCTGGTGAAACCAGAGCAGCACACGGAAACGTCGTTTACCTTCCCGCCGGAGCGGTACCTATTTATCTACTTGCACTGGTGCGCTTTTGAACTGCTAGGTTGGCAGGAGCAGGGATCAAGCAACGGGAGCTCACCCCGTCGCGGGGATTCGAACCGCCAACCTTCTGATCGGCAAGTCCTAGGCTCTGTGGTTTAACCCACAGCGCCACCCGCGTCCCTTTAGAAGAGCTTAAAATCAGGAACTGCCTGATGCCATATAACCTGTCCGGGTGCAGGTCAAGTGACGATGGATCTGGCTGAAAGGGGTTTTGCCCACCTGTCAATAATCAGCCTGCAAGGGGGGTATGGCTCAAGTTCCCCACCTCTGATCCACAAACCACCAACGGGCCAATTTTGGGGTCAGGGTCCTCAATCTGCCGCCCCATCCTCTCCTACCAAGCAGCCCCAAGGAAAAACCTCACTGCTGACTAGGGCCTTACCTCGTCCGCGTGGCCAGGAAGGTCGACAGCCAGTTTCTGTGTCTTGACGTCCCAGACCTTGAGTGTGCTGTCGCTGCTCCCGCTGACCAGCAGGCGGCTGTCGGCCGACCACGCGATCTGGTACACTGCCGATACATGCCCCCGCAGGGAGGTGAGGTACCTAGTGTGGGGAATTTGTGTGTGTTAAGACTCTACCAAGAAAAAAGCACACCAATCTCTAAATCTGTAAGGAATTATTGTGTTATACATATCGTTATGAGTTTGAGTTTGTAATCTCTGTTTGAGTTTGTAATCTCTATTTGAGTTCGTAATCCTTGTCAGAATACGGTGGTACCTCAGGTTAAGTACTTAATTCGTTCCGGAGGTCCATACTTAACCTGAAACTGTTCTTAACCTGAAGCACCACTTTAGATAATAGGGCCTCCTGCTGCTGCCGCACTGCTGGAGCACGATTTCTGTTCTCATCCTGAAGCAAAGTTCTTAACCTGAAGCACTATTTTTGGGTTAGCGGAGTCTGTAACCTGAAGCGTATGTAACCTGAAGCATATGTAACCCGAGGTACCACTGTACATACTTTTGAATGGATTACTTTTTGTTACAATTGACCATTGATTTGCGAGTAGTGGGACCACTCCCACTACTGAAACTTATATCGGCCAGAATTCTTGGTGTGCTTTTTTTCTTGGTATATTTAATAACAAGAACTCCAACTGTGTTAAGACTGTGACGCGAATGTGGTTCATATCCCCCTTCCCTCCAGAACCAGCCTATGAAGAGCCTCCGATTTTCAGCATCCCTGCTGGAAGGCCCTCATGAGGACTTGGAACTTGTTTTACAAAGACGAACTGGAAAACTGAAAGGAATCGTAATTCCCAAGGCGCAGCTGAGGCCTAAGACCAAACGTGTGTGTGTTTTTGATTAAATATAGCTCTTTTTAATCATTTCCCTGTAACAGGGAGTACTTTGATACGTCCATCATGATTTTCGTAGCTCTTCCTTGAAAAATTGTGAACCGGCTTGAGATAAAGGGAAACGGTATAACGATCACAAACTTACTTGCCCGTTTTGCCATCCCACAGCTTGACGGACTTGTCGAAGGACGCACTGGCAATGATCCGCGTGTCGGGAGAGAAAAGGACTTGGTTGATCAACGCCTGGTGGCCGGTCATTCTCCCCAGAGGCTTTTTGTCCTCTGCAGGCACCCAGAGGAAGAGCGTGAAGTCATCCGACCCGGAGACGAGCCTTTCGAGCCCCGTGCCCTGTGGGCAGAGAAGGAAGCGCCCTCTTTCAGCGAGAAGAATGGGATTCTGGGACAGCACCTCATTCTGGGGCTGACCACCCCCTAAGATGCACCAGATTCCTTGCTAATCGACTATACCCAAGGGGACCCAATGAAATGAATAGGCCCAAGTTATTCACGTTTGATTCTTTCCAACACAACAAGTTTAAACTTGGGAACTCACTGACGCAAGATGCAACCAGCTGCCCAAGACAAGAGGCCTCATTGCTCTATATTTAAAGCAACCATCACAGCTTCACCCATTGAAACTAGGGAACTATAGTTTCTTGAGGGTACTGCTAGGAGAGCCCTATTCTCCTCTGCAGAGCTACACTTCCCATAGTGGTTGAACAACCAACCCCTTTGCTGAGAGCTCTGGGAGCTGCAGCCGAGCGGCTATTTCGTGGCGAGGGCAGGCTGGAGGGCAGACTTACCCTGACTTGGCTGTACCTCTGCTGTGCTTTCTGCTTTATCTCTGCCACTGTAGGAGGAAGGAAATGCAGGTTAGGAACTACCTGCAGCCAGAGGAACCTGCTTGCTCAGAACGCTGAGCTCCCAAGGATGCTCAAAATTCTGCATTTCATGCTGCTAAAGTTGTAGCAACAGCTCCCTTTCTCCCAGGGAGAGAGAGTAAGAATTCCCCCCGGAGGTTGTGGACTCTCCTTCCTTGGGGGGTTTATAAGCAGAGGTTGTCTGGCCATCTGTCATGGATGCTTTAGCTAAGATGCCTGCATTGCGGGGGGTTGGACTGGATGATCCCTGGGTTCCCTCCGACTGTAGGATTCTATGATTCCCTGCCTTGAACAAAAGCAAAAGGAGAGGCAGTAGCCTGATGCCACTTACGGGATCCACTGACGTCCTGTGGGTTGATGGAGGCCTCAGCCGGCTCAAAAGCCCCAGTGCGGAGAACATAGTCTGTGCTGAGAGCCATGGTGTTCACCCAGTGCGCGTGACCCTGAAGTGTGCGGCAGAGGACTCCCTGAAAAGCGGAACAGAAAAAAGACAAATCAGTCCCTGACTAGCAACTCTTTTTTAAAAGAGTGGTGTAGTGGTTAAGAGCGGTAGTCTTGTAATCTGGGGAACTGGGTTCGCTTCCCCGCTCCTCCACATGCATCTGCTGGGTGACCTTGGGCCAGTCACACTTCTTTGAAGTCTCTCAGCCCCACTCACCTCACAGAGTGTTTGTTGTGGGGGAGGAAGGGAAAGGAGAATGTTAGCCGCTTTGAGACTCCTGAAGGGGAGTGAAAGGCGGGATATCAAGTCCAAACTCCTCCTCCTCCTCTCTTCTTCTTCTTCTTCTATTGGGTTTTTTCCATATCATTTTCAACAATCATTTAATATAACTTTTTATCTTATACAATATTTTAGACGTCCGTCAACCACCTCTGATGATTTTCCGTTCTTTATCGCTTATTCTGCATTTCTTAATTTCTCAGACTTTCCCAGACTTACATCCAGGGGCCTCCAGACCTTGATGGTCCGATCCTGAGACGAGGAGTACAGCAAGTTGTCCCCGCCCCACTTGACGCAGGTCACCGACTGCGTGTGGCCCGTCAGGATCTTGTCGCATCGGCCTGCCACTGTGTCCCAGATGCGGACGCTGCCGTCTTTGGAGGAGCTGGCAAGGTAGCGGCATTCTGGGTTCCTGCAGAGGGCAAAACCAGGAAACTTTAAGCTAAGGCTTTGGAACTGCCTGCCTATTGATATCAGGCAGGCGTGCTCACGATAAACTCGTCATTCTTTAGACATCATTCTTTAGACCAGTCATAGGCAAACTTGGCCCTCCAACTGTTTGGGGACTACAATTCCCATCATCCCTGACCACTGGTCCTGTTAGCTAGGGATGATGGGAGTTGTAGGCTGAAAACATCTGGAGGGCCGAGTTTGCCAACGCCTGGTTTAGGTGGCGCTGTGGGTTAAACCACAGAGGCAGGATGTCAGAAGGTCGGCAGTTCGAATCTCTGCGACGGGGTGAGCTCCCGTTCCTCAGTCCCTGCTCCTGCCAACCTAGCAGTTTGAAAGCACGTCAAAGTGCAAGTAGATAAATAGGTACCGCTCCGGCGGGAAGGGAAACGGCGTTTCCGTGCGCTGCTCTGGTTCTCCAGAAGCGGCTTAGTCATGCTGGCCACATGACCCGGAAGCTGTACGCCGGCTCCCTCGGCCAATAAAGTGAGATAAGCACCGCAACCCCAGAGTTGGCCACAACTGGACCTAATGGTCAGGGGTCCCTTTACCGTTACCTTACCCAGATGTTCATAAAGTTGACACAAATTTTAAACTGTTTTATGGGTTAGAACCTTGCATTTTTTGTTTAAAAAAGGAAAAACAGATATTTGAGAGCCGGTACAGCAATCCAGTTGCTCAGTCCCTGCTCCTGCCAACCTAGCAGTTCGAAAGCATGTCATGTGCAAGTAGATAAATAGGGACCGCTCCAGCGGGAAGGTAAACGGCGTTTCCGTGCGCTGCTCTGGTTCGCCAGAAGCGGCTTAGTCATGCTGGCCACATGACCCAGAAGCTGTATGCCGGCTCCCTCGGCCAGTAAAGTGAGATGAGCGCCGCAACCCCAGAGTCGGTCATGACTGGACCTAATGGTCAGGGTTCCCTTTACCTTTACCTTTTACAGCAATGCAGGCTTTTCTCCTGTATTTGTGCTGATTCAAGGCATGCTCAACTCTAGGGGGAAAGGTCAGATTGTGAGATGGCGACTAGCTTAAGGTCACTTCACGGCTGAATGGGAGATTCAAACTCAGGTCTTCCCAGCCCTTGCCTGACATACTAACCATTACACACTGCTGATGGATGAATGGGTTGAAATCCAAAGCAATCCAAAGTAACCCAAAGGATTAGAAGGGGTTTTTTTTCGGGGGGGGGCGTCCAGAATGGGGGAGACTTACAGATGCAGAGGTTCCCAGCAGAGAGAAGTAATCCATTTGGAGTGCCCCACGAGGACCCGTCCAATCTGGTTCCCCGTCTCGGGATCCCAGAGAAATATCTGCACAAAAGGATAAAATCAGAAACATGGCGGACAGTCCCAGGCGGACTGAGAGATTGCTACACGGAGCTCACTTGAGCAGTAATTCTGCTCACCTGTGATTCCCAGCGGCTGGCATTCAGAGTTATACTGTCTCCGACAGGGGAGAACATCACCGCCATGGCTAGCGGTCAGTGATCGCCAAAGTGGCAAGAGTCACGTCCAAGGAATCAAGGTTTTGCAGAACTATAACGCCATCCCCCCAAAAGCTTTATAGAGGTGGAAAGAGTTAAGGGGGAGGAAAACCTAAAATAGTTCAGTGAGGACTGAATGAGCTCACTGGCCACGAACACAGCTTGTCCATTGACAGGAAAAAGCAGAGGAACAAAATATGGGGGAAATGGAATGGAGTATCCGCAAAACGGGTATGGCTGGCATCCTGAACAGGAGCGCTTGACACTGCAACAGTTAGTTGGAAACCCTGCTTAACTACGAGGCTTGTCCTTGTCTGTGATGGGTAAGAGACTACTGGAAGGGGCGATGTGGAATGGAGTATCCCAGAAAAGGGTATGGCTGGCATCCTGAACAGGAGCGCCTGACACAGCAACACTTTGTTGTTGTGCTGGTCCTGATCTGAGAGGCTGGTCCTTGTCTGTGCGCGGGGAGAGAATACCAGAAAGTGGAATGGAGTATCCACAAAATGGGCATCCTGATCAGAAGTACTCAACAGAACAATATTTCCCTGCACTTATTTGGTGAGGACACCTCTTTTCTGTTGAAAGGGACAGAAGACTAGGAGGCAGAAAACGGAATGGAGGAACCTGTGAAAGGGAACGGCCGGCACTCTGAACAAAAGCACGCCGTGCTACAACATTTTTTTTGCTGAGGGTCCCTGTTTGTCCTCGGCTCAGAGAAAGAAAGACCCAGCCCAGGATGAATTCAGAGGGAGTATCAAGACCCAGAGGTGAGGGACACCCTGTACCTGGCAGTTTTTGCACCCGGACGCCAGTTTTCTGCCATCAGGAGACCAGGCTATGCTGAGCACCCAGTGACGGTGACCTGGTGAAAAAATTGACAAAATGACCGGAAGAATCGGAAATCAGGAAAACCAAAATTTTAATAAAGAATTGGGAATTTTTTTAAACTTATCTTAAAAACCATTGCAAACGGTTAAAATTGTGTGTGGGATTGTAATAATACTTGTAGTTTAATGGTGAATTTTGGATATAATGGAGATGTAAAAGATTCAGATTATTATAAAAGATGCAGGAGGAAATGATGAACAACAGGACCCACAAAGAGAAGGAGGAAAGTCCAGGAGATTCTATAGAACAGGCATCCCCAACCTTCGGCCCTCCAGATACAATTCCCAACATCCCTGACCACTGGTCCTGTTAGCTAGGGATCATGGGAGTTGTAGGCCAAAACATCTGGAGGGCCACAGGTTGGGGGTGCCTGTTCTATAGAATCTTGTCTTTTTTTAAAAAAAATTGCTTTTTTATTGAGATTTCCACACAAGCAAAAAACATATAACAGAAAAAAGGGCATATAAAAATAAACAGTAAACACTCTTATCAATCAATGTTAAGTATCATCCACTTATTTACACTGCATTAACACGCATTTTGACCTCCCTCCTATTCTGCTACGGTTTTCTTACATTTTTTCTTCTCCTGCAGTTTCCATTTCCAAAATTTACGCATAACAAGGATTATGTTAGACCTGCTGTAGTTTTTAATTTACCACAATTTCTTTCAATATACGTCACAAATTTACTCCACTCTTCAGTAAACTTTATTTCTTTTTGATGTCTGATTTTGTTTGTAATTCTTGCTAATTCTGCATATTCAAATAATTTTGTTTGCCAATCTGTGGATCGTGGGAATCTCAACTGATTTCCATTTTGTCTTGTCTTTATGTTGTATATGTGATTTTAAAACTGTAATTTGGAAAAAAAACAAATACCGTATTTTTTCCTCTATAAGACTCACTTTTTCCCTCCTAAAATGTAATGGGAAATGTGTGTGCATCTTATGGAGCGAATGCAGGCATCCCAGAAGCCAGAACAGCAAGAGGGATTGCTGCTTTCACTGCGCGGCGATCCCTCTTGTTGTTCTGGCTTCTGAGATTCAGAATATTTTTTTTCTTGTTTTCCTCCTCCAAAAACTAGGTGCGTCTTGTGGTCTGGAGCGTCTTATAGAGCGAAAAATACGGTAAATAAATTTTAAAAAAGAAAGAAAGAGCCAGTAAGAGTATTATTATTTTTTTGTAAGTAAGAGTATTTTGTTAAGATTCAAGAGAGAATTAAAATCAACAGCAATCGGAAAGAGACCAGAACCCACGTAGACATTTTCTGTGCCTGAACAGTCAGAAAATGTGGATTTTCAGATGGGGAGAATTCCCTGCCCAACCTGGACATCTCGGGGATCAAACCTGAGACCTTCTGTCTACAAAGCAAATGCACTACCACTGAGCCATGGCTTTTGTCCCCTAAAAACCAAAGCCAGATAGACACAGTCCATCCGCATGCCCCTGGGGCAGCCACCAACTCAAAACAGATTCCTGGAAGACATTTTTCCACAGCCTTATTGAGACTCACCCTTGGCCGTGAAGTGTGGGGTTTCCGTGTTGAGGTCCCAGAAGCGGACAGTTGTGTCTCCAGAGCCACTGGCAAGGTACCTTGAAAAGGACGGGGGGAAACACCTGGGTGCATGCGGATTCTCACTTTGGGACCCTCCAGGGCAGATTCTGGGATTGTGTAGCAGCCACAATCCCATCCTCTAAATCAGGATTTTCCCACACTTGGGTCTCCAGCTGTTTTTGGACCCAAATCCCCACCATCCCTGACCACTGGTCCTGCTAGCTAGGGATGACGGGAGTTGTAGTCCCAAAAACACCGGAGGCGCAAGTTTGGGGAACCCTGCTCATCGGGAAACAAAGTGACAGTCAAACTTGAAAGCCTCGTTATCACCTTGCTCAAGGGCAAGGAGGTTCCGTGCATCGCTGGGACGCAACCTAGCAAAGGCAGGTCAAAGAGGCTCCAGCAAGCCATTTAGTCATCCCTGGAACCAGGGTGGATTTGATTTAAATCAAATTGATTTAAATTACTAGTCAGTAAGACTTGACTTAAATCACTAGTCCGTAAGACTTTATTTAAATCATTCTTTTTTACAGAAAGACTTATTCTTGCTGGTATCCTTGCTCATTCTTAATATTTACAACCAGAGGAAGGTTTCATTTTTAGACTAATAAATTTTCAAGAGTAGTTTTTACAGTTATATCAGAAATTACTGATTTGGTTATACTATTAGAAATACATAGATAATTATGAAATTATTGTTGAGGTTTAATAAGTTAACTGTTGGACAACTTTTCTGCTGTACTTTATTGGAAGGAGAAAAACAATCATTTCCTTAAGAATAATTTAAATACTTTATTTAACTAAAGCAATAACATAGCATATGTATCCATGTTTGTTAACTGATGTGGTTAAACGTGTGGGTTTTTTTTAAACAACTTAGACTGAGTTTTAGCACACAGGAAAAACTTAAAACAAATCCTTATTTCCAGATGAATAGCCTTTGGACTGTAATGTAACTTAAATAGAAAACTATCTTGGAAAGATTTTTCCTCCGAAAGCATTTTATTTTAAAAATCTGATTTAAACCAAAAAAATCCGATTTAAATTTTTAAAAAATCTGATTTTTTAAAAAAAATAATTGATTTTTATCCACCCGGCCTGGAACGCTCTGCCTGTTCCTTTTCTGTACTTCTCCTCCACTCGAACCCCGGCTGGATCCTCGACTTACTTCCCAGTGGGACTGAAGGCGACTGAGATGACGGCCTCACTGTGCCCCTCCAAAGAACTGGTGCAGCGGGTGACGGCACGGACTTTGAACACAGCCTGCGGCTGGTAGACGATCTCCACCACCTTCTCCGTCTCCAGGGCCTGGCCTGCCAACGTCTGCTGCAGGGAGGCCACGATCTCGGAGTCTCGCACATAGAAAGCCAGCGGCAGCGGCTCCTCCTATGATGGGAGAGAGTCGGGGTTTCAGCTTCAGACACTGTGTGTTAGGTGCACAGCTTTGGCAACAGCGAATCGCCGTTTTTAAAAAAGGGAATTTAACGTTCCTTGCTTGACAGGACTTTTCACGCGGGCTCTCCCATTGGTGTGATGGCCTGGGACTCGGGCTCGGACTCGGAGCCAGAGGAGTCTCAGTCTGCACCGGATCCTCTGCCTCAGGCAGCATCAGAACCGAGTCTGGGGCCTGATCCTGAAGAGCCCCAGTCTGTACAGGTTCCCCTGCAACAAGCACCAGCTGGGCCGAGTCAGGGGCCTCAGCCTGCCCTGGCTCCAGATGCAAGGATTACCTCGTTGCCTTCGGCTGGGCCATCACTTACAACTGCTCTACTACCAGTTTGGTCCGGGGAGGCTGAGGCGGCCCCTGGGTCTAGTAACCCACCGACGTCTCCCGAGCTGCAGAGGCTTAGGTCTGAGAGAAGGAGAGACCTGAGTACTTGGCTCCCAGTACGTTTCCGAGCACGATTCAAAGTGTTGGTGCTGACCTTTAAAGCCCTAAACGGCCTCGGTCCTGTATACTTGAAGGAGTGTCTCCACCCCCATCATTCAGCCCAGACACTGAGATCCAGTGCTGAGGGCCTTCTGGCGGTTCCCTCATTGCGGGAAGTGAGGTTACAGGGAACCAGGCAGAGGGCCTTATTGGTGGTGGCACCCGCCCTGTGGATCGCCCTCCCACCAGATGTCAAAGAGATAATCAACTACCTGACATTCAGAAGACATCTTAAGGCAGCCCTGTTCAGGGAAGTTTTTAATATTTAACACTGTACTGTTTTTAATACTTGATTGGGAGCCGCCCAGAGTGGCTGGGGAAACTCAGCCAGATGGGCGGGGTATAAATAATAAATTATTATTACTACGCGCAGGAGGAGTGCTCGCCTTTGGGCAAGACAGGGAGGTGAGTCACCGGGGGATCAGGACCAGCCGTTACCCCAACAGAGATAAAAGGCTGCTGGACCCTGCCCCAGGTTGCGGGAGCAACACTGCTCTTTGCCAGAACCTGCCTGTGATCCTGTACCTGACCTTGCCTGGTTTCCTGCCTCATGTCCTGCCGGACTGACTCCTCGCGGAACCCTTGGATTCGGGACCGGACCTGGACCGCGTTGCTCAGGTTACCCCCAGGCCCAGCACAGCTGGCTACCTGCTAGAAGGCAAAAGATCCTCGGGAACTGGAAATGTAGCTCACAAGCCAAAGGGAACACTGGGCGCTGTATGCAAAGCAGACTCTCTAGAACTGAGCCACAGCCCTCCCCATAAAATTAAAGCAAGGTTCCAGTCCTCATGGTTCTGAATTAAGGGCCGATTTGATTAGGACAGTAGGAAGATGCTTTACACAAAGCCAGAAGCACCGGCCCATCAATCACAGTACTGCTTACTCTGACTGGCAGCAGCTCTCCAGGGTTCCACAGGTGAGCATTCTCAGCCCTACCTGGTGATTAAATCCAGGATGTTCCGCATTTTAAAAGCGGCAGCGTTTGGAAGAAAGAGACAACCCCGACCAGAGAAGAATGGAAAAATCAAGTCGATGGACTATGCCAAAATGGCAAAATGAATTGGACAGCTCAGGAATCAGGAAGACAAGAAATTTTAAAAAGAAGGGGAAATGTGTATAAGATATATACAAAATCATTGTAAACAGGCCAAAACATTAGCAGGGTTTTAAACACACTTGTAATATAACAGAATGTATAGATAATTTAGGAAGATGAAAAACTGGAGAAGTACTGACATGCAGTTGAAAATAGAATTAAAAGGACCCATGGAAGGGATTGGGGGGGGAGAAGTCAGGGGATTCAGAGTAATCTCAATATTTGGATTTTGCACTGTTTTATGTTTATATTATTGAAAATCAAATAAAAAAGATGACAAAAAGCGGCAGTGTCTGTGGTTCCGAGCTCTCAACATTTTAAATTAGTTTTAAATTTAATGTTGTGCTAATTGGTTTGAACTCATCTTATCAATATTCTATGGAGTGGAGACCAGAGGACAGAAGTCTGGATTTTTATCTGTTCTGGAGATCTATTTTAATGAATTTAGCCTTGCCTGCAAAGGGAGTATTTCAGATCGGGTGAGTAGCCATTTCATAAAGCATGAAGAGCTGCATTTGTCTCTGGAGTAAAGAGACTGGGTAGCGTTCAAAAAGCAAGTGACTCTGGCTTCTGGCGGGGGAAATCAGTCCCCCTTAACCTTAACTTTGCCCGGGACGCAACCCCGACACCAGTACCTTCTCCAGGAGGGCGTTGCAGACGAGCTGAAGCTTCTCTGGCGTGATGTTGATGGGCACATCAAAGGGAGAGCCCAATGCCTCACCAGCCTCATCTTTGAACTGGATAAGGAGTCGCTCCACGTCCGCCGTCATTTTATTTTTTTGCTTAAGGTTTGCACCTTGACCTGTGAATAAAAACACAGACAATCATATGTGCGAACACGACCCTTCCCCTCTGCAGGGAGGTGGGACCGATTCGGATGGTCTGCCCCCCGCCACTTAACGGATCCAAATGGTTTCCAGAGAGTGGTAGGGGGGTTTTATCCCATGTTGATGGGCTTTCTGCTGATTCCCTGGTGGCCCGCTGGAGTGTGGAATTAACCAGGGCTATTGGCTTTGAGGGACGCGGGTGGCGCTGTGGTCTAAACCACAGAGCCTAGGGCTTGCTGATCAGAAGGTTGGCGGTTCGAATCCCCGTGACAGGTGAGCTCCCGTTGCTCGGTCGCTGCTCCTGCCAACCTAGCAGTTCGAAAGCACGTGAAAGTGCAAGTAGATAAATAGGTACCACTCTGGCGGGAAGGTAAATGGCGTTTCTGAGCACTGCTCTGGTTTGCCAGAAGCGACTTAGTCATGCTGACCACATGACCTGGAAGCTGTCTGTTGACAAATGCCAGCTCCCTCAGCCAATAAAGCGAGATGAGCGTCGCAACCCCAGAATCATCAGCGACTGGACCTAACGGTACCTTTACCTTTACCTTCTTATTGGCTCCGAAGTGCCCTCTCCAATTGCACGGAACACCCTCCCTTCAGATGTCAAGGAAATAAACAACTATCTTCCTTTTATAAGGCATCTGAAAGCAGCCCTGTTTAGTTTTTAATATTTGATGTTTTAGTATGTTCTGATATATGCTGTGAGCCACCCAGGGTGGCTGGGGAAACCCAGCCAGATGGGTGGAGTATAAATAAAATAATAAATGATAATAATAATTATGGATCTAGATCTCCCTTTTTTTCCTCTAGATCAGTTTCTGGTGCCTTCTTAAACCAGGAGCAAAACCTCCTTCTCCCTCACGCACATACTCCTAACCTTCCCACGTTTCTCCCTTTAAACCCCTGGTTCAAAATTCTGCTTCATCCCACTCCAAGCCTCCTCTTTCTTCCTCCCTTCCACCCACCCACCCCATGGGTCAAAATCCTTTGCAGCCCCTGAGGACAGAAAAGCGGGTCTTTACCTGCCGATCCACTTTGAGGAATCTGGAGCCCCCGAGCAGACTTTTCCTTCTTGCTGGAAAGCAGCCGGCTGCACCCACGTGGAGGGGAAATTGACAACGTCATCTCCCTGCGCCTAGAAGTCGCACTCGGGGGAGGGACTGCACCGCCACCTGCTGGGGAAAGTGGGGAACAGCACGAGAGCCGTGGCTTGAATATACAGTATATATTATGTTGTTTGATCTTGGGAGAAAAGCAATGACAAATCTAGACAGCATCTTAAAAAGCAGAGACATCACCTTCCCGACAAAGGTCCATATAGTTAAAGCTCTGGTTTTCCCAGTAGTGATGTATGGAAGTGAGAGCTGGACCATAAAGAAGGCTGATCGCCGAAGAATTGATGCTTTTGAATTCTGGGGCTGGAGGAGACTCTTGAGAGTCCCATGGACTGCAAGAAGATCAAACCTCTCCATTCTGAAGGAAATCAGCCCTGAGTGCTCACTGGAAGGACAGATCCTGAAGCTGAGACTCCCTGGAAAAGACCCTGATGTTGGGAAAGATGGAGGGCACAAGGAGAAGGGGACGACAGAGGACAAGATGGTTGGACAGTGTTCTCGAAGCTACCAGCATGAGTTTGACCAAACTATGGGAGGCAGTGGAAGACAGGAGTGCCTGGCATGCTCTGGTCTAGGGGGTCACGAAGAGTTGGACACGACTAAACGACTCAACAACAACAACATGTTGTTTGATCTTGATTGGGGTCAGACAGAACTTTGATCCATAAAGGCCAGTATTCTCTACTCTGACTGGCAGCAGCGGCCTTTCAAGGTCTCTGGCAGAGAGCGGCGGGTGGGGGCTTTCTCCCATCATCTGCTTGCCTCTAGGTTGGTGTTATGTATTCAGTTATGTTATGTATCCAACTTTCAGCTGGAACCTAGGATCTTCTGCACGCCAAGCAGGTGCCCTGTCTCCCCCACTGCTTCCAGAGCTTCCTGGCACACCTTAGCCCCTGAACCCTCATATATAAGAATAATAGAGGCTGCTGGATCTTCTTCTTCTTTATTGATCCCTCATAGCTGAGTAAGATTGTCTTCCATAAACACGGTTTTAACAATGAGTCCCTAAGTGACTGTGGAGGCCAATTCTGGATCCACACGTCCTTCCACAGTGGAGACATGGGTTTTCAGGCGGGAGTTGATCACGGTGTGGATTTGCCAAGCGTGCCTTCCTCTTAGCACGTTTCTCCCTTGCGTCCTGAGTTCGAGCATCTTCAAAGCCCATGACACCTTTGGCAAAGGCTGTTCTCCAACTGGAGCGCTTGCAGGCCAGTGTTTCCCAATTGTTGGTGCTTATACTACATTTTTTAAGATTTGCCTTGAGAGAGTCTTTAAACCTCTTTTGTTGACTACCAGCATTACGCTTTCCATATTTAAGTTCAGAATAGAGTAGTTGCCTTGGAAGACGATCATTGGGCATCCGCACAACATGACCAGTCCAACGAAGTTGATGTTGAAGAATCATTGCTTTGACACTGGTGATCTTTGCTTTTTCCAGTACACCGATAAGAGCTGGAAATCAGTAAACATGCATATTGGGACATGAGCAGGTTAAGAGGCAATGGCTCTACCCAGCCAGTATCAGAAAGGTTGGAGCTACAATTGTGTACTAAATATCACCATAAAATCAGGTGGGTGGTAATGAAACCACAGATTTAAAAAGAAAAAGATGGTGTTATAACAGAAAATGGGAAAAGTAACAGGTTATCAGGGCTGTTAGATAGATATATCCTATCCTATCCATCCATCAATATCCTATCCTATCAATCAATCAATCAATCAATCAATCAATCAATCTCTCTCTCTCTCACACACACAATAACCTTGAGGGCACAGGATGGAAATCCCAAACAAAATTGGCTACTGTGAAAGCAACTTCCTTACATGGTATCATTTTGCTGTCTATGGGGAAGAGAATAGTGGTTAAGTGTTTCAGAGATTCAGTGTGGTATAGTGGTTAGAGCATCACCCCACATAACTGTCACTGCCTTTCTCAGCCTAACAGGGTTGTTGTGGCGATTAATCAAGGGTGGGGAGAACCCATGTTTGGAGAGAACCTGGAACTTGGAGGAAAACCTGGTCTATAAATGCAAACAAATAAAGCAAGCTGGCTTCAGGACCGCAGCATCTTGTAATGTGTTTGGTGACACCTGCTTGTCTTTCATTGCTGCCCCCCACAATCCGCCTCGTTTATGCATCTTATGGGGTGGCTTCCCCCCATTTCTGAGCACTTTTGAGGAACTCCACAAAGTACACCCCTCCAGCATGAGAAATATGGTCTATTTCATTCCTGCCCTTCAAGGATTTGCACTGCTGGTGAACCTGCACAGCCCCCACCTCCCAGTGGTCGGAATGAACTAGCTCGGTTTAACTGAAGTTCGTGGAATGAGTTCAAAATACCTCTGAACGACACTTAAAAGTAGTTTCCACAATTGCTGAGCAAACTGAACACAACTTAAGCTCATTATGGGGTAGAATGTTGAACGGTTTGTAGTTCGTTCTTTCTTAAATTTAAAAAACCACCCTCTTTAGACTTTGAATCTTAAATAGAACTGTTGGGGAAAAGAAATTAAAACCACACATTCTTTTGTGTGTGTGTCTGTGTGTGTTGTTTCTTAGTCTTCTTAAAGTATACTGTATTTTATACTTCAGCACATCAGCTTGTAACATTCTGAATTATCTTTTTGCCTATGATAATTTGGACGCACTTGAACTGTGAACTGAAGTAAGTTTGTTTTGCAAAGGGACAAAGGTGAAGCTGGGTTTAATTGCTGGACTTGAACTCATTTCGTTCTTCAAATGGACTTTCCAAGCACCCTGCTGCCTCACCAACCCCCCACTTAGTAAGCAGTTCTGTGTCTCTGCCCTACTGGGAGAGCTGATCCTGACCCATGGCACCTATGCAAATGAAACCAGTTGCTTGTTGTTGTCATAGATGGCTAAACGTCAGGGACTTTGAAAGCCAATCTACTGCAAATGACCCAGTGATTGTTCCATAATCCCAATGTACTTTCTGTCCATCCTTGGATTTGAGGAAGGCAAATGTGGGAAACCTTTGCCCCCCCCAATGTTGCTGAACCACAACTCCTGTCAGTCCTGTGCATGTTTGCTGTGACTGATGGAAGTTAATAGTTCAGCAACATCTAGAGAGCCAAAGGTTTGCCCACACCTGGTTTGAAAGGGTCGATTCAGCTTTTCTAGCTGGGAACAGACACACCTAAGGAAACACACACATGGAAGATGGACACAAATTCATAATATTTATATATATATATATATTTATATATTTTCAATCAAAACACAATTTAAATATGCTTCTTAAGTACATGAATACTTGGGCATGAGACAGTAAGGTGGTGGTACACAGTACCAAAAAACATATACACAGCTTTTTGCTTCTGGCAGACTGACAGGAGTGCCTTGCTAGATCAGATATTGCAACAGGAGGATGATACCTGCTTCATCCATCAAGACTTTCAAAACGCTGGAGACAAATGGGGGGGGGTCTCCTACAGGGGATTTGGGTTGTGTGTGTGTGGTTTTTAAAAAATGTTTCTTTTGCACAGAGTCTTCAGAAAACAAAAGCAAAATGGAATTGAAAAGCAAACAAACTCTCCAAACAGAAAACGTTTCAACCGGAGTGAAGACCTAAAGGAAAATACACACGAACACACAGACACACGGAGTGGACCCATTCCTGAGTACTCTGAATACTCTGGGGAAACTAGTCGCCTGCTGCAGGAATAATGGAAGCGTCCCTCCAGGTTGCATGGAGATCGCTTCCTATCCCCCTAAAGGATTGCAAGAAAATATAAGGACAAAGGCCTGCTGACTCAGAACTGGCAATTAAAAAAAAAGTGACTAGGAAACAGAAAACATTTTTAGTTCAACAGGAGCATTTGCAAAGCTTTAAAACAAAAAAAGAGGGCACCCAGGACACAGAGATCATTCTTTTCTGCTTGCATTTCAGTCCTTGGCAGAACATGCCCATTACAGGATGGGTGTGGAGCCCTGCCTTCTCAGGAGCAAGGTATGGGCTTGGCTGACTTAAGGGCCAAAGTTGACAATGGAGAATTGGAAGTCGCTTGCAATCAACGCCCGCTCTCTGTCACTATTTTTTCCAGGACCGAGACAAATGTGAGAGAAGAGGTTCAGCTGCTACCGTATTCAGAACGCTTCAAGTAAAAAGAAAGAAAGAAAACTCAAAATGGCTCCAGGATTCTTAAAAGACCGTTTGCCGTCAATAGCTCAGCCCTCTCTGACGGGTTAAGGTGCCCCGTGCCTTTCTGATTGCAGATTTTTCTCTTAAAAAAAGAAAGCACAGCTAGGAACCTTCAGAGGAGGAAGAGACGGGGAAATCTATCCTCCAGTCCTTTCGATGTGAACTGTGCTCCAGTTCCAAGCCGTTTGGAGAAGGAATCCTTCGCAGAGGGAGCTGGCAAACCTCTTGCCAGAAACGTGTCTCTTTGACGGGGAATTTAGGGCGTATGTGCAGGAGGGAAGCAAACCGATTTGCGCTCAATGCAAGGAAGTCTTAGGCCCTCCTTCCCCCCAAAATCTCCTGAAAAAGTTTGTTCTGAAAGGAGGACACACATCAGTCTACAGTGCTTGCTTTCCTGCTGACTCTGTTTCAAAGGAGAAATCAGCCAACGGAGTTTTCATTTCCCCTGGGATGGAGAGAGGAGGAACAGAATCCACTTGTATCTTCAGAGGCAGAAAAACCCAATGTCCCCTTGTTTGGAAATGCTGAAGATCATAGCTGCGGGTGTGAGGAGAGAAAGAGAGAGAAAATGTTGGTTTGATAGTACAGTGGTGGGTGGAAAAGACACTGGGGCAAGTAGACAGAAGTCTCAGGGTTTGCCCCAAACAATGGTTGCTTGGAGCAGGGGTGAGGGCCCCAGATGTTGTTGGGACTTCAGCTCCCAGCAGCAATAATAATAATAATAATAATAATAATAATAATAATATATTATTTATACCCCACACATCTGGCTGGGTTTCCCCAGCCACTCTGGGAGGCTCCCAACAGAATATTAAAAACACGATAAAACATAAGACATTAAAAACTTCCCTAAACAGGGCTGCCTTCAGATGTCTTTCAAAAGTCAGATAGTTGTTTATTTCCTTGACATCTGGTGGGAGGGCGTTCCACAGGGCGGGCGCCACTACTGAGAAGGCCCTCTGCCTGATTCCCTGTAACCTCACTTCTCGCTGGGAGGGAAGCGCCAGAAGGCCCTTGGAGCTGGACCTCAGTGTCCGGGCTGAATGATGGGGGTAGAGATGCTCCTTCAGGTATACTGGGCTGAGGCCGTTTAGGGCTTTCAAGGTCAGCACCAACACTTTGAATTGTGCTCGGAAACGTCCTGGGAGCCAATGTAAGTCTTTCAGGACCGGTGTTATGCCCAGTGCTCAAGGATTATGGGAGTTGGAGTCCAGCAACATTCCAGAGGGTCCACAGACTTCCCCCATCCCTGGCCTAGCAGGAGGCAAATCTTGTGTCCTTAAGGGGATTTGCAGGGAATTAAAATAGCGGCTTGATCTGAGATGGGGAACCTGCAGCCTTTCACAGGCATGCTGGCTGGGGCTGGGAGTTCAAATCTGGAGGATGCTGCCTTCACGAAGGCACAGCCATAAAGAGCACGCAACCAGGGGAACACCCCCTTGTTACCTTTGTAATTTTTTCTACAGCTGGGTCAGGTTGTGCCTGGTGCATGACATCATTGACAATCATCTTTGCGATCCTCCAGGCCATCTCCTCTTGAGCCTGAAAAGCAGAAAAGCAGGCAAAGCTTGGGCTTAGGAAATACGCAACCCCAAAATAGCGGGGTGGAGAAGAAACCTAACACACCCACGCTGCAGTTATTGGTGACCAACTACTACTACCTAGGACAGCTGCAATCTTTTTTCCTCCCACCAAACAGCCAAGAGAATCCCAAGTATTCCAAATTTTGGAAGAGGAAATTGTAACATTCACAGAAGCAACCCAATTATTGATACTTTTTGTTGGTGTTCTGAATTCCTGCCCCCGGCACAGAGCACCCGCTTCCCTCCGATATATTCCTTGAAGCCAGCAAAAAACAGAGGGACAGACAGACAAACAAGACATCCACACACTTGGGATTTCTTCTGCGGCATCTTAGCAAGAGGCTAGGAGATCTGAGGGGGCCTTACCTCATCTGTGTTTCCTTGCACCCATTTCTTCATTGCTTGTGAAAACATGGACCCTGGATTGGGGGAATGAGAGACAGAAAGGTGATACAGCAGCAGCAGCAGGAAACAGATGTTACTCTAATAATAAAAGGACACTGGCAATTTTCTCTACCTAGCAATTCCCATGAAACACCCCGAAACGATTAGCAGGATGAACAGTTAAAACACATATGTCTGTCTAAGTTCAGCATTCAAATTTGTTATGAAGGCAAACAGGCATCATAACTGAAGTTTGATTTTATAGTTTTAACTGATTATTATTTTTTTGTATTGCACTTTCGTAAACAGCTTATACAGACCACTGCAGTTAGTGGTAAATAAATTGTTCCAATAATATATATACTGATGAAAGGCAGGTTATACTTTATTTGATTTTTAAAAAATCTTCACCGGCGGGGCTGCTGCAAAGAGCTGCTTCGTAAAGTGTCTAGGTTGTTTTGGCACCATCTCTTCAACAAAAGATTTCAGGAGAAGACAGTTTACCTTTCGACTTCTTGACGTCGGGCTCCGGCTCGGACTCCCGGATGAACTGGCCCAGGTCGCTCACTCGCCCAAACGTCATTTTTCTGCAGCAGGAGTTGGCGGATGGAAAAAGAGAGAGAGAGAAAGACCGGAGTCGTGAGCTGTGGGGAGGAAGAGCCAGTCACAGCACAAGAGACCACCCTCCCGCCACATTGCCCATCATTTCACCTCAGGATCTGAAACACCTGAACAGGAGTGGGATCCTGAGAGATCTCTTTTTAATATTTAATGCTGTATTGTTTTTAACACTTGATTGGAAGCCGCCCAGAGTGGCTGGGGAAACTCAGCCAGATGGGCAGGGTATAAATAATAATAATAATAATTATTATTATTATCAGTGAAATCTCAGGGGCACTTCCCATGATGTTATTAACTCAGCAGTGATTTATAATTCTGACTTTGGAAAAGTTTTTTCTTTCTTTCTTTGGTTTTGCAAAATGAGTAACATCGCTATTTATATTTTACAAACAAGAATAAACTATAAAAGAAAATAAAACAGCCCTCCCCCAACTTTCTAATGCAGAAAGCCATTGTTGAAATATTCACGTCGTACAGGTTAGTATATTCATGCCTAGATGTTTGAGATGTCATGTGTCCATGTGAAAAGCTTCCTTTTTAAGATGCCGACTCTGTTCTGGAGAATCCCTTCTCACTCTCTCTCACTCCCATATAACTGGTGTTTCTGAACACTCTGCTGCCCACCCACTTTTTATCCACTCAATAGGGCCATCTTTGATGTCTGCAGCACCACAAGGTCCGCACCTCACATCTCCAACCCACTCCACAGGGATTTCTGCACCCTATTTCTCTGCACCACCCTAGACCCCTTCATTCCCCCCCTTTTCTGGTTGTGCGTCTTCTTTAGATTTCTTGTCCTTGCACTCCCTCATTAGTGTGGAGTTTTATAGGAAAAGTACACAAGGCTTTTGCTCTCCCAGTAATACACACACACACACACACACACACACACACGAAAGCCTCAAAAACTGGTGGTAACATCCAACACTTTTGCATCCAGGAGTGGAAGAAGAAGAAGAAGAAGAAGAAGAAAAGTTAAGGTGAGACAAGAAAGAAAACCAAGCCAGGGAGAAGATGTAAAGAGCTTTAAAAGAAGGGAGTGGAAACACACGACATTTTTCTTGTTAGTCAATCCCATCGTTCCACGTTATAACCAGATATATTTTCCCATCCTCCTCATCCAGTTTGCAGTGTATGAGAAGAAGAAGAAGAAGAAGAAGAAGAAGAAGAAGAAGAAGAAGAAGAGGAGGAGGAGGAGGAGGAGGAGGAGGAGTTTGGATTTGATATCCCGCTTTATCACTACTCGAAGGAGTCTCAAAGCGGCTAACAATCTCTTTTCCCTTCCTCCCCCACAACAAACACACTGTGGGGTGAGTGGGGCTGAGAGACTCCAGAGAAGTGTGACTGGCCCAAGGTCACCCAGCAGCTGAATGTGGAAGAACGGGGAAGCGAACCCAGTTCACCAGATTACGAGTCCACAGCTCTTAACCACTACACCACACTGGCTCTCAAGAAAAATGAAGTCTTCAAGAAAAATAGAAGTCTTCAAGAAAAATGAAGACTGCTTGCATTGCCCAAATTCCCCCTCCTCCTCCTTCTCATGAGTGATGGGCTCAGGCAGGTCTCAAAAGTTGTCACAAAGAAGGGAACGGGTTCGGGGCATTGTCTTGGAGGACAGCCAATAAACTGAAGCTCAGCCCAGATAAGACTGAGGGGACTGCTAGTGGGTTGGATGAGAGGTTCTCCTGATGGGGTTACACTCCCTCTGGAGGAGCGGGTATGCAGCTTGGTATTCCTGGATCAACTGGTGGAGCTTGAGGGTCAGGTGACCTCAGTGCCAAGGAATGCCTTCCATCAGCGAGCGGCCCAGCTGGGCAGGGATACCCTAAGCCTGCTGTCTATGCTCTGGTAACCTCTAGGTTAGATTACAGCTACAAAGTCAGCTCTAGGGAAAGAATCTGGAGTTTTTAAGGAGGCTGGGGGGAAGCTGCTTTCATCATTGAAGGCCAAAGTCCGAAAATGGCTGGGAATCGCAGCCTACTCCCATTTCCCCACCCTCTGCTTCCTCGCAGCGAGAGCTCCCAAGGGATCTTACCCAGCGTACGTCCGTTGATACAGTGACTCCGGGTCCAGGCTGGCAGCATCGACAATTATTGCTTCGTCAAAGTTTTTCAGGATTTTTATATTCGCCTTTTTGAGGCCGGGCTGCAACAGAATTCCCAGGCATTATTAATTGACCCAGGGAGGAAGAGGAGAAGATGGTGGGGGTGGGGTGGAAGCAAGACAGAGCTGATGCTTTAAGAACAGGGGCAGGGAGGAGGAAAATCCAGACAGGCCACGGACCCCACAGTCCATAATGGCTGCCCATTCCCAGAAGAAAACCCAAAGATGCAAAGGGATGTACACATGGCATCAACATCCTTTTTTGTGAAGGCAGCTGCTAAAGTGTGGAACTCCATCCCTGCACCTTGTTGCCAAATGATGCCCACGAAGCGCTTCCAAGAATTACAAAAGTGCTTCGCAAATTAACAAGTACAGTGGTACCTTGGTTCTCAAACGCCTTGGTACTCAAACAACTTGGAACCCAAACACTGCAAACCTGGAAGTAAGTGTTCTGTTTGTGAACTTTTTCGGAAGCCGAATGTGCTCCACTTTGAGTGCTACGCTGAGGTCTGTCTGTTTTTGCTATTTATTTCGTGTTTTTGTTTTAGCGGTTCTTTTTTGTTTTGCTTTTGTGACTGTGTGAAACCCACTTCAGCTACTGATTAATTGCTTGTGTGACTGCAGTACATTGCTTATTTCTTTCATTTTATGGCTCAATGGTCTCATTAGATAATAAAATTCCTGTTAAATTGCTATTTTAGGGGTTGTTTTTAACAGTCTGGAACGGATTAATCCATTTTGCATTAGCGCGCCTTGGTTCTGGAACGCTTTGGTTTTGGAACAGACTTCCAGAACGGATAAAGTTTGAGAACCAAGGTACCACTGTAACGGCAACTGTACTTTCTGCCACCCTCACCATCCCCTCGCTCAAGCAGTCCATTCTCTCTCTCGGCCTTTGCTAAGGACGGGGGTCAGGGAAGCAGGCTTCCAAGCGAGAGCTGATCAGACCCCAAGGAGGCGGGTGGTGGTGGTTTGTTTGGAGAGAGAGCCAGAAGCAGGCCACACACCTGGGAGGAAGAAGCCGTGCCGTCCAGGGAGCCCATGTGGGAGTCGTGGTCAGGAGGGCCACCGTGGCCGTGAACAGTCGGGGCGATGCAGCCGCTGGCAAACTCGTCTCCGCGGACCGAATGGATGAGGTCGTTCAAGTATTTGTAGTAAAGGTTGCTGGAGAGGAAGCTGGGGAGGAAAACCTGGAGGAGAGGGAAGACACCCCAGGGCACATTTAGAACGGGGAGGATGCAGCTCAGGGGGCTCTTCTGCAGGCAGAAGGTGTCAGGATCAACACCCAGTATCTCCAAGGAAGAAAAGGATCAGGGAACAGCAGATGGGAAAGCCGCCTGTCTGCCTGAGAACCAGAAGATCTGCTGCCAGGCAGAGCAAAAGAACCTGGGCTTCCGATGCTCCTATTTAAAACCAGTCCTTTATTCAGAACAACAAGGGCTGTAATCTTGCTGTATTTTTAGAGGAGAGGCCTTAGCTCAGCAGTAGAGCACCCGCTTTGCTGCAGTTTCAGGCCTGGCTTGCCAGATGAACATGACTGTTTTAATATCAACACCCAGTTTCAGAGATTTTCCTCCAAAAGATTAAAAAAGAGGGGGAGGGAGGGCGAGAGCCACTTCCTCACCTTCTCCATGGTGGTCCAGGCTTGCCGCAAGGGAGTGGTGAAACAGTTGGGGAGCGGTCCTCCTTCCCTGCAAATGTTGGATTCTATTTCCAGTCTCACGGGGTCATCGAAACCTAGAGGATGAGTGGCTTGGAGGGAGAAGTACCTGCAGCCACAGAGGAGGAGGACGAGGCAGAAAAGAACAAGAGAGGGGGAAAACAACAGTGCTGGGTAGGGCTGGATATCACCAGCATGATATATCAATAATCACAATATTTGAAATAAGGAAGGAACTGTACAGTTTCATCCTTACTTCAGATATTGTGGTAGATTGCGATGTTTAACTGGTGATATTGTGAGGTTTTGCTGCTGATAACGTCAGTGTTTAGCTGGTGTCGCCTAGCCCTTACACACATTGTGATTTGTGATATATTGCCAGCTCAAATATTATGAAATAATCATCACAATGTGAACTTCAAACCGGTTTTGGACGATATATCGTCGCCCAGCCCTAATGCTGAGGAGGTGACGTTTCAAAAACGTCCGACTCCATGGGTCCCACACCTCTGACCCAATTGTAAAGTCCCTCTTTCACACCCAGGCAGAAGCAAAAAGCCCAATTTGCTAGCTGCTCAATTGCAGCTCAGCAACTGCCCCTCTCTTTCTCAGAAAAGGCCAACTCTTGTTTCTGTTCCCTGAAGTGGAAGCCAAGGGAGTTAACTAAGCGCTCTCTCCCCATTCTCGCCAACCCCATCCTGATGGAATGCTGTCAAGTTTCCCCTTCCCGCCCCAGCAGTCACCATGAAGACTAGAAACTTGGAAACATTTTAAGCATTGAGGTTCTCTGGGTCCTGCCTTGCTGTGCCCAAAATATTTAATCTCTGCAGTCAGTTAAGGTGAAGGACTGAGGGTCTGATGCTTGCTGGGTTAGAAATTGTCTTGGTCAAGAGAAGAAAGCCAAGAAGGATGGCAAATTTCCAGGCATGGGACTCACTTGTCATATAAGATCATGGCGTCGTTCTGGGCCTCCTGCCCGTCATACTGGCCCTCTTTGGCGGCCAGCTGAGACTGGAAGTTATCCGCCGCCAGCCAGAACTGCAAGATGTTAACGGCATCTTCTTTCTCCATGAACTGGGAAACAAAAGTAAAGTAGTGAGCAGGGATATTCTCCCAGTTTCTTCTAGGAGGTAGCTTGCTGGCATCGTTTTAAAGATGTAGAAACAAGACTTAAGGCAGGGAGAGGGAACTTTTGTCAACCCAAGGGCCAATTTCAGTTCTAGGCAGCCTTTTGAGGGCCACTTGCTGGGGGTGGGTGGGGCCAGAAACACAAGGGAGTGGAGCAACAGATGTAGATTTTACCTTTGTGCAATTAGGTAGTTTCTACAGCCACCCACAGGGACGCAGGTGGCACTGTGGGTTAAACCACTGAGCCTAGGGCTTGCCGATCGGAAGGTCGGCGGTTCAAATCCCCGTGGCAGGGTGAGCTCCTGTTGCTTGGTCCCAGCTCCTGCCAACCTAGCAGTTCGAAAGCACGCCAAAGTACAAGTAGATAAATAGGTACCACTCCTGCAGGAAGGTACCGGTAAACGGCGTTTCCGTGCGCTGCTCTGGTTCGCCCGAAGTGGCTTAGTCATGCTGGCCACATGACCCGGAAGCTGTCTGCGGACAAACGCCGGCTCCCTCGGCCAATAAAGTGAGATGAGTGCCGCAACTCCAGAGTCGTCTGCGACTGGACCTAACGGTCAGGGGTCCCTTTACCTTTACAGCCACCCACACCCTCTCTGTTCTCTACACAGGGAAGCAAGAGGCATGTTAGAGTTCAAGGGGACATTTCCAGCCAGGCAAAACTACTCCAGGAGGGTGAAAGGAAGGGCCACTGAAGGGGTATGGACTGGGAAAAGTTCCAAGGGCCAGAGAGAACAGCCTTTTGGCCCCCTGGTCCTGAGGTTGCTCATTCCCGACTGAGGACTCGTTCAGGATTTGCACAACAGAACATCCTTCCGCTTGGCAGAACCAGCACAATCCTTCAGCATGAAGGGTAGGAGAGATACTGTTTTAACGAAACAAACAAGGGGGACGTTCCACTGCGCCACCTTCGGAGCCAAAACCGAAGCAATGGAAACCTTGGGACTTGAACCCCAAGTCGACAACCTAGGAAACCTGCTCGGCAGTTCCAGGCGAGGGCATAGGAGGGGTGGCAGAGCAGCACAAGAGGGTGCTCAGTAGCAGACTGGGCTGCAGAGAGACGAGGCCTCTGCTATAAATATATTTGACATCTCTCCAGGGCTTTTTGCAACACTACTTCTCAACTTCTTGCTTAAAAATAACCACAGCTTTTCAGCAGGTGTTTAGCATCTAGGGGTGTTTTTGCACCTTTCTTATGCCGAGTTGACAAGGACTCTATATTGGAGCAGAATGCATAAAGGAAAAAAAACAGAAGACTCACAATATCTGATGCAACCTTGCTGCACCTCCTGTTCCCACTGCCTCTGATGGCTGATGGGAGCTGGAGGTCCTATAGCACTCAGAGGGCCCCAGGGTGGGGTTTCGGCGTGGAGGGTGATAGCGGAAAGGAAGGATTCAACGTTCCCAGCCCCACCGTGGCTTTTACAGGTGGCAAAGGCCCGATGAGTGCCCAAACAAGGCCTGAGGGCAGATGCCACGGCAGCCCACTCCCACACGGCGGTTGGGGAGGCAAATCCAGCCAAATTGCTCTAGGCCACGGCAGTCAAGAGCGGCTCCTCTTATACTTGGCAGAAACGGGAGGCAGAGCTCTGGCCGAGAAGAAAAGGGAGAAGCCACCTCACCTCGGAGAAATAGAAGAGGGCGGATTCGCAGAAGAGGATGTCGGCCAGGTAGACAGTCCCACTGGTCAGCACCTCAATCTGGTATTTGCAGAAGTGGTGGCTCCGCAAGAATTCGCTAAAGTGCCTGCCCGAGGGGGAGGGGGACACAGAGGGGGGGATCTCATTAGAAGCGGGGAGGAGGAGGAGGAGACTCCAGCTCAGCAGTGTGCAAGGCGCCAAGGTGCACAGGAAGCTGGCTGGGCAGGATCAAGGCTGAAGTGTTGGGACTGGAGCCCTGAGGGTCTGGGATACAGCCCTTCACTGAATTCCAAATCCCACAGTTGGATCCAAAGGGGAGGCTGACAAGGGAGCTCAGTCAGTACAGTGAGGACGCCTTAAAAGCAGGCCGGATGCTGACTGAGCCCCATCTCGAACCCCCAGGGAAGAGTTGCTCTCTGGTCTGACCAACGGAGGGCTGCTGGGGGCTCCTTCAACCCCAGGACTGCCCCCCCCCCGTCAGCTCTGCCCAGGGGCTTCTCTTTGGCTGCCCCCACCTGGGAAGAGCAGTCAGGTGCTCAGAATATAAAGCACCCTACACTTCTTCTTATTAGTTAAAAAATAGGGTCAACTTACTCTTGTTCCATGGCATTAAACACTATCGACTGTGCCAAGACGAAGCAGTTTGGGTCCACCTGTCCGTCTTCCCCACAAATCTTTGCTGTAAGGTCAGCAGATCACATATCAAAGTTAGTGGCACTGTATGCATTCTGCGGTACGGACAGACAGTGCAGAAATGTATTAGTTGTGCATATCTATGGCAGAAATATAGAAGTGGTTGGAATACTTTATCTATCATTATTATTATTATTCATTTATATCATCCCACTGTTTCCCCAGAACCAAAGACTTGAGGCAGCTCACAAAAATTAAAAACTAGCATGGATACAATACAGATAGCTAAAACCACAAGAAGGATAATAGATATACAGTGGTACCTCTAGATGCGAACGGGATCTGTTCTGGAGCCCCGTTCGCATCTAGAAGCAAACGTAATCCGTCTCTGCGCGGGTCACATTTTGGCGCTTCTGCGCATGCACGTGACGTCATTTTGAGCGTCTGCGCATGCGCAAGCGGCGAAACCCAGAAGTAACGCAGCGCGTTACTTCCGGGTTGCCGCGGAGCGCAACTCGAACATACTCAACTTGAAGCACATTCAACCCAAGGTATGACTGTAATTAACTACTGAACTATTAAGAATTAAACTGTAACGGAATGAGAATGACGTAAAAACCAATCTGTTAAAATATAGATAGTAAAAAGAGAGGAGCCCCATTGAAAGCCCTTTCCTTAAAAACAGTCAGTTCTGCAAAGCCTATGGGAATAAAACAGTCTTCACTTGCCAGCAAGACAACAAAGAAGGAGCGAGTCTGGCTTTTGTAGGAAGCGAGTTCCAAAGCCTGGGAGCAGCCACTGAGAAGGCCCTCTCCCGCATCCTCACCAAGCAGGTCTGTGAGGGTGGAGGGACTGAGAAAAGGGACTCCCCCAAAGCCCTCAGAGCCTGGGTGGGTTCATATGGGAGAATCTGGTCCTTCAGATAGCCCGGGCCCAAATCATAATAAGGGTTGGACTATGGATTGCAGCCTCTCTCAAAGAAATCCCCGGGGTTTGTCTCTTGGGAGCAATGAGACCACCGTTTCTGAGGATGACGCACATGCCTGCTCCTTACCCACTATATCGTTTCTCATCAGCTCTGTGATTGGTATGGGTTTAGCAGCATCGGGAGAGATATATTTGGTAAAAATTGTAACTGCATCCTGTTCTATACCTAAAAAGAAAGGGGAAAAAACAAGAGTGAAGGCAGTGGCATGATAAACACAAGGCGTGACTGGGTAGCAGTTGGACCAGCAAGCTCATTCCCCCCCCCCCCCCCCGTAGAAATGGTTACTCAACATAGGAGACTCCCTTGCACTGAGTCAGATTGCTGAGTTCATCTCCCTCAGTATGGTTTACACCGATTGGCAGCAGCAGCTCCTCTCCAGGTTTTCAGGCATGGGCTCTTCCCCAGCCCTTACCTGGAGAAGCTGGGGATCAAACCAGGAACTTTCTGCATGCAAGTTTTGTACTCTTCCCCTAAAAGGAAAGTAAGGATCTAGTCCTCATGGTTCTGAATAAAATCATTGGCCTCTCCGGCTCATTACAGTCTGCACTGACTGGCAACAGCTCTCCAGGGTTTAAGAGAAAGAAGTTAAGAGCTGCACACCTGGGTTTTATGCACCTGGCTGGAATTTTGGATTGGCAGTTTGGAAACAGCAAACACCCCCATGTTGCATGGCAAGCTGGCTTTCCAAATTAAGGAGCCTTTCAGAAGTGGTTTGGGATACTACCCCTTTCTAAAAACGACAGTCAGCAAACTTCCTGGATTACCACACTGTTTTCTCTCTCTATTTGGTAGCTGCTTGGGGCATGGGCCCATTGGTCTTACATCTTATTCTTTAAAGGCAGGAACCTATGGCTCTCTAGGTATTACTTATTTACATCAGGTTGATCGGTGGTTTATTACAGATCAGGACCTTCTCGGTAGTGGCGCCCGCCCTGTGGAACACCCTTCCACCAGATGTCAAAGGAAAAAACTACCACCAGACTTTTAGGAGCCCTGTTTAGCAAAGCTTTTAATATCTGAAGGACTATTGTATTTTAATATTTTGTTGGAAGCCACCCAGAGTGGCTGGGGAAACCCAGCCAGATGGGCGGGGTATAAATAATAAATTATTATTATTATTATTATTGATTCAAAGCATTTATGTCCCCCACTCTTTAGTTAGAAAGGCTCCCAGAGCAGCTCACAGGCCAATGAAAAACAATGCAGTCCCCGGCGTACAATCTTAAAAAGACCAAGCACAAAAGGAAAAGGCGGTGGGGAAGGAAGAGAAAAAAAAAATCAAAGCAAGAACTCCTCAGCTTAGCAGTTTCCCTTCCATACAGGATCACTATCATTTCCCAGCAGGACAGTGGCTAGACATTTCTGCACCCTGAGCAAGGTGTGTACAGATTCAGAAGATATACTGGCATTCCCGGCCAGGAAGCACTTACTTTTCATGAGTTTTCCTGACAAGTCCTTTAGTGCAAAGGAGGGACTGTTTCTATTGGATACGGAGACTTTGGAAGGGTCTTGAGGTTCCTCCGGAGCAGGACAGTCCTCTGCTCCAGACCCCCCAAGCCCCAGACGGGCCTTGCCAGCAGCAGCAGCACCTTGGCAAAGCAGCAAACGGTTCTGAAGGCTCAGCGCCTGGCCGTTCAGTTCGGCGGCCGGCAGCCTGCCAGGCGAGGGCTGGGCCGGACCACAGTCCTCCAGGCGCCTGCTGAGCAACTCGGAGGAAGACGATGCCGAGGCTGCGTTCTCCAGCTGCTTGGAGGAAGGGGAGACCGGCTCAGCCAAGGAGCTGTGCTTGACGGTGTTCAGGCTGTGTGCTCTGATGCGGGACCACGTGGTGGAGTGGAAGCTCTCCGCCTCCAGCCAGAAGCGGACCAGGTGCTCCATGCGGCGCAGCTCCATGAACTGGATGAAGTAGGGGAGGCCGACGGCATCCCGGAGGAATTGCTCAAGCGTCTTGGAAAGGCTGGATTTGGTCTCTTGAGCCTGATAATCCAGACAGGATCGGCCTAAAGGAGAGGCGGGGGGAATAGAAAAGAAAGATGCTTCTAGATCAGAGGCTGGGTGTGGGGAGATGACTTAAGGTCCATGAATAATCATAGTTTAGGTGTCCCGGGCCCTAAGGAAGTCAGATTATCCTCCACCAGGGCCAGGGCCTTCTCAGTGGTGGCTCCGACCTGGTGGAATGCTCTGTCCCAGGAGACCAGGGCCCTGCAGGATTTAACTTCCTTCCCCCGGGGGCCTTGTAAGACAGAGCTATTTCGCCTGGCTTTCAATTTTAATTTCGCTTGATCTTTTATTCCCCTTCCTTCCCTCCCCCTCCCTGTTTTAGGAAGATTACTCACTCTGGGATCCCACAGTTAATTCTCCCCTGGTCTCCTCGCTGGCCCAAATAGAACTAACTTAGCCAGCTAGCCCTGGTGATCATCTAATGTTTATTGGATGGATTTTCCCCCTAAATTGATTTTTGAATTTATTGTTATTCATGATTTATACTGTATTTTATGCTGCTTTTTGTTGCATCAATTAAGTGTTTTAAATTTGTTGTTAGCCGCCCTGAGCCTGGTTTTCTGAACTGGGAAGGGCGGGGTATAAATAACAATTTATTATTATTTATTGCAATTTATTAGCTACCCTTCATCCTAATGTCCCAGGGTGGGTGAAAACATTAAAAGACAATATTAAAACAGTTTAAAACAACCTACAATCATAAATGGAAGGTGGGTGCTAAGAATAAACACCTCACGTGTCATAGAAGGAGGCCCTCTGGCAGCCCCCCCCCCCCCAGCTTCAGAGGGTGATAGAATGACCAAGAGGACCCCCTCTGTTGATCTTGGCACCTGGCAGGGGCTGTAGGGAAGGTGGTGGTCTTTCAGGTGTTTGGGAGCCCAAGTCATTTGTATAACAGATATCGGACCATCACTGTGCAGGGCTGCTTTACATCAAGCCTCACCACAACCTGCAGATGATTTGAACGACAATTTCCCTCAGCCCCAGACAGCACGGCCACACGTTGTAGTCCAGAACATCTGGAGGGCACCATGTTGGCAAAGGCTGCTTTGCAGAGTTAAAGGGCAGCTCCTTGCAGTCTGCAATAGAGCCACCTGCCCCTGCTTCTTGCTTACAAATAAAACCACTTCAGTCTGCCAAGTGGTTTGTTTTTTTAGTTGACACACCGCCTGATGTAAAATGAGGAATTAGGGCCATCACTGCTAAATAACCAAAATGTGTACAATTAACCGACTTAAGTGTCTTTTAATCAGTTGACTAAATTGGCATCTGAGTAAAAACAGTAAGCAAAAAATACGTCCCCCTCTTTCTCTCTCTGTGCATGTGAGAGATAGGGAAAGGTCCCTTCTGAAATAGAGGCTGCCATTCACAGGTTTTGGAGGTATTGGTTGTAACACGGTATAATTTGTTTTTAAAGAATCTGCCCAATTAATTAATCAGGGCACCTTTTTTAAAAAAATCAACTGACTAATCTATTAATGCCAAGGTCACACCATTAAGGCATTTACCGTATTTTTCGCTCTATAAGATGCACCAGACCACAAAACGCACCTAGTTTTTGGAGGAGGAAAACAAGAAAAAAAATATTCTGAATCTCAGAAGCCAGAACAGCAAGAGGGATCTCTGCGCAGTGAAAGCAGCAATCCCTCTTGCTGTTCTGGCTTCTGGGATAGCTGCGCAGCCTGCATTCGCTCCATAAGACGAACACACGTTTCCCCTTACTTTTTAGGAGGGAAAAAGTGAGTCTTATAGAGCCAAAAATACGGTAAATTTAAATCTTCCTTAACTAAGTAATACTACAAAAACCTCCCTATAGGTTCCTTTTGCGACACAGCAGGGGAAGGTGAGATAAATCTACAAGTGAATGGGCCTTATACTCATCTTAAGGAGGAAAAGGCCACTGTTAAGATTTCCTTGATCATCCCTGATGACTTTGAAAAAGAACCTAGACCAGCGCATCCTTAGCCCTTGGCAATTGCAGCCAAATCAACCACCTACATCTGGAATGGCTGGAACTATACAACTCTGCCATCCCTGAGCATTGGGGCTGCGGCTGACAAGAGATAGCAGCCTGAGAACATGTGAAAAGCCGCAGGTTCCCCATTCAACACCAAGGAAAGGTGCCCCTGCTCTCCAGATCAATCAATCAATCAATCCTTTATTAGGCATGGCAAACCACACATTATAAATCAAACACCGTATACAGATTGTGGAAAATATGAATTCAGCATAACAATTTGCATAAATAAAACAGTATAACACTACCACATCACCGACCATTCAAGAACCACTAAATCTCTCTATAATGGCCCAGTCTTTCCACATGGACAGCACTCAGAAATTTAGCCACTATTGAAGTGATTTGATCATTCCTGTCCGAGAGCAGGTCCTGAACCGTTGGCAGCATAGAACCGAGCCTGTTAGATTGAAAGGCCTCTAACAATTGTCTTCTGGCATAAATGCCAAAATCACAAGAAAAGAAAATATGCTCCAACGTATCAGGTTCCTGCCTACCACATTTGCAGAGACGCTCTGTTTCTGGGAGAGCTAAATATCTTCCTCTTACTATCATTGCGGGAAACATATTAAATCTGGCTAGCATAAACAGTCTGCACAGTTCGTGATTCTTCAGATTTGTTAGGTAACCCTTTTGAAAATCTCTACACAAAGGGAGATTTAAATAGAGAGGGTGCTCTCCAGACGTCCACCAAGGAAGAAGCCGCGGCTTACCAAGGTCTCCAAAGTGCGCAGCCTCCATGTGGCTGGGCTGCTTTTTAAGAGCCGCTGTGCGGCTGCTCGAGGACTCCATGTTGGCAGAGATGGCGTTGATGGCCACATGGCTTGGTCCGGCGGCCTCCAGCAAGGCATGGTTCCGGGTGCTTCTCTGCGGGGAATGTACCGGCACTGCAGCTGGAAGAGGAAGGAAAAAGGGAGGAAAAGGAAGGCACTGGGTTGCTGGGGTTTTTTGGCCATGTACTGCACCAGAAAGGACACCTTGTTCAGCACTGTGCCAAAAGCCCACCCCAAGCTACATCCATGTGGTTTAAATCAGAGATGGGGAACCTGTAGCCCTCCAGATAGTGTGTCCAGCTCCCATCATCCCATAACTTTGGTCATGCTGGACAGTACTGCTGAAAGCTGGATCCAAAAATTTCTGGGCAGCCTGGTTTGAGCAAACGCTAGTTAACACACAGTATGGAAACCAGTTTCTTCAATGCACAGAAGAAGTGCTTCTTGAGTCAGACTGCAATGCACGTAATTGTTTAATGCAGGAATGGCTGACTTTGATGCAAAGTACGATAAAATGCTTTAGATAATGAGCATATAAGCAAGCCAGCCACCTCAGGCGTCAGGTGGGGAGCAAACTGTTGCAGCTTGGAGAGTCAGGTGCCAAAGGACCCACTGTAAACATGCCCTGATGCAAGTCACAAGGATCTTCAGGAGCGGAGGAAATGAGGCCCAGGGACCAAACGCGGCCCGTGAGACTCGCCCTCCTTTGCACCCTTCTTGGGTGCTTTTGCCTGGCTGGGACAGAGTGTCCTCCCACTCTGAAAATGCTTCTCTGCTTGCTTGGATAGAGGAGAGAGAGCAAGGGGTGCTTTGAGTGTGTGCAGAAACTAGCCTGCTGTACAAAGCTCATAATTTATTTTGTTGCTCTGCCCACTTTTGCCTCTGGCACCACCTGACCAGCATGCGGCCCCTGGAACGCAAGAGCAGAAGAAAATGCGGCCCTCGGGCTGCAAAATGCTCCCAGCCCCTGCTGTAGTTAAACTTAAGACAGAGAGTGAAATCAGTAAGGCAACTGGAATGTTTTAACAGGCAGAAGGGGAGCACGTTAAGGTTGTGCCAATTTGACAAAGATAAGCAACAGAAGCAGAGAAAATACTGTTCGGCTCAGCTCTACCCTCCTGTCCCCGACAGCAAAAGCAACAAACACACACACCAACCAACACACAGATTGCTTGCGGAAAGCAGTAAAAAGGCTGTGCTGATGACACAGAATCACTGAAAAATAGAAAAAGACCCCGGATAACGGGGCTTAGGGTACCCAATTAAGGCTAATCCTCCTAATCTTTGAGGATTAGCAACATTTTGAAGGAACTCAATGCTGACTAAACACAAAACAACGGGAATTTTCGATACCGGAGAGCGGGAAGAGCTTTAAGTTCCAATGTGATTTGAGAAGCCGGGCAAAGGAGCCTTCTTGCTGAACACTGTTTGGCACTGCAGTGGGTCCCAATTCTGCAAACGCTGTGCCAAGGGGGAGGGGAATAGGAATTTCTGAGGCGTTTGTTCAGGGTAGTCTACTGGGGACCTGAATCCAGTCCTGAAGCAATTTACAAAAGCCACTTCAGCTTTTGCAGTAAGAAGATTGCCCATTGCTACACATTTGTCAATTCCAAGGAATAAGAATGCTCCATATTTTTTTATTACAGGATCAAAAGAGATGAAAAGGGACGCAGAATACAGATGTCGATATTTATGTCTTGTGTTCTCTGCAGGTAGGAAAAGTGTCAGTCCTGGAGGGCGGTTGCAAATGCTTGCGGGTGATGGCACAAGACCTGGATCCAGAGCCAGGGAAGTCTTAGTGCAAAATTCACTGTAGAGTCTGCCCATTCAAGTTTGTTTGGATGGCAGCACACTCTTCTGGTGCTCAGGCAACTCAGCCTGGTGCCTGCCAGATCTTTCGGACTACTGCTCCCGTCAGCATCAGACTACCATGTTGGCTGGGACGGATGGGAACTACAGTTCAAACTGCACAGAGAGGAAGGCTAGCTTGGGGGATTGGGTGACCTCAAAGGAGAAAGGCAGGCCACCCCTGCTATATAACCCTCTTGCTAAGATCAGGTGGGTGCCTTCACTATTTCCAAGACATGGAACTGATTGTGCCTACTTGGTCTTAAACTCTGTAGGTTCTCTCTCTATTTTGAACATCTTATTATGTGAACTTGCTTTTAAAGTCTGTTGGTGTTATTAGTATTTTATACTACTTCATGCAAACTACTGAAAGAGATTTCCCCCCGTTAAGTAGTATATAAATTTGGTTACATAAAGAAAGATAAAGGCTATTTCCATATAAAACTCTCTCTCCCCCCCCCCTGCAATAAACTAACCTGGATACCCCTCTAGACACTGGGATCTAGTTCACCGGGCCTAGTTGACATCACCCTTCCTCCTCTTCAGAAATTCAAGAAACGGGCACTTACCTTTAATTGCTTTCACTTCGGTCACCTTCTCGTGCTCTTTGCCCTTCACTGCAAGACAAAAGAACATGCCGTGAGACCCAGCGGCTTTCACAGAAAAGTCAAGCCTGCCCTTTGGGGAAGGAGGCCGAGTCTTCCAAGCTGTCCCAGAATGTGTCAAGGCGCTGGCTTATTTAGTCAAGCATTGCCTGAGTGGCACAAGGTCCTAGGCTGGGGACCTCCAGATGTTGCTGGATTTCCAACTCCCATCATCCTTGTCTATGACCATGCTGGCTGGGCCTGATGGGAACGGGGAGTTCAGCAGCATCCACAGAGTACCTGCTCAGGAATGCCTGGTCCGGATTGTGCATATTAACCTGGGAGGTGGGCGGTCCTCCTGGTAGAAGGCTGGAATCAATGGCCTTTTGGCCCCTTCCTAGATTCAATACAGTCAAACCTTGGTTGTCAAACGTAATCTGTTCCGGAATACCATTCGACTTCCAAAACGTTCAACAACCAAGGATCAAAGGGTAGTTGGCAAAGTCAATGGAGAAAAAAGAAAAAAAAACTCCCTGGAAGCCATTCATCTTCTGAAAATCATTTGAAAACTGGAGCAGTTACTTCTGGGTTTTTGGCGTTCAGGAACCGAAACGTTTCAAAATGGAGGCGTTTGGGAGCCGAAGTTTGACTATACTAAATAAAAGTGGATAGTAAAGAGCCCAACTCTGGTCTTTTGTGGGGCCCCCCATCCATGTTTTGGACTACAACTCCCATCACCGGTCTGGCCTACCCTTATTTCGAAATGTGCCCTGTTTTACTACAGCTTCCCTCTTTCAAAAAGCCTTCTAAGTGGAGATTTGTATCACATTTCATATCTGTATTGGATTTGAAACCAATTTTACAGGTGTAAAAGTTGTTCGTTTTTCATTGTTTTATATGTAATTGATTATTCGTTTATATTTTTCAACTGTCCTACATCGAGAAGATCATCATCTTTCCCCCCACCATTAAATAACTGAGGGAGCAGGGAAGGAGAAAAAAATAAAACAGTTACTGTCCTGAGATTGTACCAGTGTATAAGCAGAATTCAAACGTCTGAAGTGCTTCAGGCACATTTTCTCCATTATCCTTACAACAGCCCTGCAAGGCAGGCAAATACCAGCCACAAATTGCAGGGAAACAGTGAGATCTAGAAGAATAAGGGCTTGTGTGCTGCCACCTGACAACTTCAGATCTCCCTTTAGTCACGACACAGATGTGCCAAATTGCAGCTCCTTCTCCTTGCCACTCAGCAGCTCCAGTTCTTGTATACATGAAGAGCATCTGTCTACTCTCTCATTCAACGCACACCACTTTGTTCTTTGAACATTTCAATGCATGTGCTTCTCAGATGAATGGAGCACTGCTAGCGATACTGAAGCGATGTTTTGCAGAGCGGCTGGTGATAATTGCCTCCACGGAAAATAGGCACGAGCCAAACAATGTGAAGACAGGAAAGAGAGATAATTGCCTCAAAAGGAAGAGTTACACTAATTAGCCAAACGAAAATATTTGCTGCTGCCTTATTTGGCGGCAGAAAGGAGGTATCCTTCAGAAGTTTAATAACTTAAGCTTCAATACATCCAAACTGAGCCTTGGTCCGAAAGAAGAGGCTTTAAGATAGGAGAAGTAAGCTCATCCACACACAATCTGAGAAGCGCAAGGATTTATCAGGCAATGATTTAACAAGACTGGCTCTCTAGTTAAAGTTCACCACAGGAAACTTGCTAATTTTTACAAGACCCTCTGAAGCACTCGCTGTGTTCATTTTATAAACTGGTACAGACACTTTCTTGCCATTTGGACTCAAATGGAGGAAGGCTGTTGTGCTTGACGCAAGGCTAACGGGTACTCCCTTCCCTTCCCATATCATAGGAAGCTGACTTATCCTGAGTCAGACCATTGGTCCATCTAGCTCATTATCATCTACACTGACTGGCAGCAGCTGCCCATGGTTTCAGGCAGGGAATCTCTCCCAGCCGTACCTGGAGATGCTGGGAACTGCACCTGGGACCTTCCGCATGCAAAGCAGTTGCTCTGACACAGAGCCCCAATTCACGCATGCTTCAGCAATGTCGTTGCCATGCGTTTCCCACAGAAGCAAGAGAAAGGAAGCTACACAGGAAAAAACACCAAAATATGGCATGTACCATATTTTTTGCTCTATAAGACACACTTTCCCCTCCTAAAAAGTAAGGGGAAATGTGTGTGTGTGTGTGTGTGTGTGTTATGGAGTGAATGCAGGCTTCGCAAAATGTTGCTTCAGCAAAAGCAACGCGAAGTCTCCTGAGCACAGCGGGAGCGCTCCCGCTGCGCTGTGGAGGCTTTGGGAGGCTATCCCTGAAGCCAGGAGAGCAAGAGGGATCGATCCCTCTTGCTCTCCTGGCTTCGCTTCACAGCTTTCCCTCTCTGCGCAGCACCCCTTCAGCAAAGCGGGAGGAGAAACGGAGCCCCTTCTGTTTCTCCTGCCGCTTTGCTGGAGAGGCACTGAGCAGAGAGGGAGAGAACATTTTTTTTCTTGTTCTCCTTCTGTAGAACTAGGTGCGTCTTATGGTCGGGTGCATCTTATAGAGTGAAAAATACGGTATGTGTATTACATAAGTCGGCAAAAGTCACCGGCCTTTGCTGGTTCTTACTAGCCGCCTGACTACAGGCACAAATGGTTACGCATTTGTAGCTCTAGAGACACAACTCTGCCTAGTTACCTGGAGGGGTCTGATAATCACCACAGGCTACCAGACAAACCGTGTTAGAAACTGAGACATGGAAGCTAGGAGCTAAATGGCACCTTAAACCGAGGTTATGGGAACAACAATGTGTAGGCGCACTTTTTTATAACAAGAATACAAAGATGAAAACGAATAAACTGCAGCTAAAATATTATGTTCATTTTTCACATGGTCTAGTCCTTCCCCTGCCCACCCCCCTAATATTCTTAAGGAGGTCTCTTCTCCAGTCTTCAGAGAGCAGCTGGAAGTGGGGAGGCAGAAAAAGGTCCTCCTTTCCTTCCACTCTGCAGTTTTAATCTGAAATCTTAGGCGCAGTACTGTACCCAGAGCTCAGAAACTGTTCGTGCTAATGAAATTCCCTGTCACAAAATGTGCCTAGAACAATGGGAGTTTCGAACACTGCAGAAAGGGACTGTTAGTGAGCCTTGTGTTGCGAGGGGAAGGGAAATAACTTGATACGGGCCTGCAGTTTTCACTGGCAGACCCATTTTGAGTGTGGTATTTCAGCAGCATGGTAATCTCTTACCAGGCTGAATTCTTTAAGTGAAGGAGCAAGTGTGGGATTCCACGATTTATTACTCTGGCGACCCCCGCTAATGGATT
>JAXCMG010000018.1:3011957-3071108 GCA_034642415.1 Podarcis siculus | reverse complement strand
TGGGCATGCTGGCTGCTGGGATGCTGGCCCAACATCATGTGGGGGGGCACCGTGTTGGCTACCTCTCCCCCCCCCAAACACAGAGAGAAAGCAGGAACACCCACCTACCCCTTCACCCTCAAAAGCCCCCCTCAAAATCCCCCTCCCCCACCTTCTCACACAATAACACAAGGCAGCCCCCCCTTTTCGCCCTTTTGCTTAGCCCCCCCCATTCAGAAACCCGGACTCCCCTTCACCCTCAGGAACAGGCACCCCCACCGCCCTTGAAACAAGCTTTCTTTTAATTAAGCCCCCCCTACAGTAAGCCCCCCCTCAGAAAGACACACAGGCCCTCCCCCTCCCCCAAAGGACGCCCCGCCCCTTTGACCTCCCGGCAACCCCTCCCCCACATTTCACCTCACACCACAGCCAACCCGCCCCCCCCCCGCCACAAACGGGCTTCTATATTATTATTTTTTACCTTTCCTCTTGAAGAAGGACATGGTGGCGGCGGCGGCGCGGGGGCCGGGAGAGGGAGGCCCGGGCGGTCCCGTCTCCCTCTCAGGGCTCCTGAGGCAGCGCCTTCCTCCTGCTCCTCCCGCAACCGCCGCCGCCTCCCGCTCCCCACACGGCGGAAAAGGAGGCAGCCGCCATGTTGTCAACAACCGCCGCTGCCGCCGCCGCCGCGCAGGTTCTTTCTTCCGGGGGTCGAACGGTGAGGAAAGGCCTCGCGGGGCATCTCGGGAAATGTTCAGTGGCTGTTATTATTAATTTAAAAGAAAAGTCAACGGTAACCGGCCGGCCTCTTGCCCTCAAGCGGCATGGCCGCATAGGCGTCGGGGAAGGGAAAGCGGCGAATCGAAGCGGCGGAAAGCGGGTTTTGATTGGAGGGTGCGCTCGAGGGGGCCATCTTGGACGAGGGCACGCCCCGCTGGGGGAGATCGGTAGCGCGGGGGCCATGTTGGAAGCGGGCAGGCCGTGCTGAAGAGAGCGGCCATCTTGAGAGAGGGCAAGCTCTTCCCTCCCTTTCCTTCCTCTCCACCCCGCCGTCCGGCCGTTAGAGCCCGAAGGCAGCCATCTTGTGTAAGGGAACGGTCGTCGGCTAGGATGAGCCGTTCCTGGCTGGAAGTGATTCTGGTTCAGGCATATTGGTTAAGGGCAGCACCAGACCAACCACAATATCCCCTCTGCTAACGGGAAAGGTATTGATATGAGAGAATCAATCAATACTGGGCATGATTATCTCTTTATGATGTATAATTATAGTACGTCATGTATATTATTTATTTATTCATAATTTCTTACCCTGCTATTCTCCATTTAGGTATCAGAGTGGCTTTCAATAATAAAATATATCAATTTTAAACTAATTAATTTTTTATAAAATTTATGCTCAGGAGGCCTTAATTCACTGAACCCTGGTGCTATCCTCCAGTTGAGGCCAAGCGTGTTAATGTGTCCAACATTATTTTTTTTAATGCTTTTTTTATTAATTTCCCAATATTTACCCTATTTTACCACCGTTTTGCCAATTATACAGATTCCAACTAATATCAAAATAATTCAAATTAATTCCAAATTTATACAATTTAATCAAAGTGGTTTCCCATGTTCCTTGATGTTTTTTGTCCAGTTCTTATATTGCTGTGGTTCATATTTTTTATTAACACTGAATTACATTTCAGTTTTTAGCAATTACTATTCGTGTTAATACCTTCTCTAACTTTCCACAGGATTTCAAATGAGGTGCTCTAATTATTTCCCTTTCCTCTGCATGTGTCAGTCTAAATATGTCCAATTATAAAGTCCTTGGCCTTTATCTGCTGTCCAGTTCCTGAAATTCCTCCAACTGCTGTTGTCTCTCAGTGTAGCTGGGTTGGGGATATAACCATAAATAATTCTCAAAATATCTCATTAGCTCCTTCCCATCGTGCTCTCACCTTGCTTTGTGTTTCTGGACAACAACATACTCTACAGTCCACTCTTTCTCACTACTCAGTCAACAAATGTGTCCAACATTAAGACTATTTGAGATGCCAAAATAATAAATGACAAATTCTTTTGACAATATATATATATATATATACATTGGTATCATCAAAAATTTTGGACATCAAACAGGTTTCTTTAGTAATATTTATCATTTCTGACTAGAACATAAACAACAAATTTGTACCAATGTACTTTCTCTCACCACAAACAATATGTACTGTTTATTGCAACCCTTCCAACAATTAGGTTAATATAGAGGAGTAGCTGGTTATAATATTACCAAGTGGATGAAACATTTAAACATGATAAAAAGCACGGCTTTGATGAACAAAGTTCCCAATTTGAAAGGGAAATAATAGAAAACAGGAAAATTGATTTTGAGGATGTATATTGTTAGAATGGGACACCAAGGATGAAAAGATTAAATCTGCTATGATCTTGGGAGATGGGGCACAATATAGACTTAGCATTATAGGGAAAACTGTGGAAATTTGGGTTGAAATTCACAGTGTGTTATACTTTGAGGGAAAACTTCATTAAAATGATATATAAAATCGTACCTAAGACCAAGTAAATTGGCAAAGATGTTTAAATCAGCTTCAAATATCTGTTGGAAATGTAAAGAAGTAGAAGGTTCATTTTACCACATGTGGTGGACATGTAAAGTAGCTAAGGACTTTTGGGAGATGATTTATAATGAGATAAAAAAGATATTTAAGGTAACTCTCCTCAAAAGACCAGAAGCCTTTTTATTAGGGATAGCTGGAACAGATGTCCCCCCAAAACAGGTAAATCTGTTGCTTTATGCAACATTGGCAGCATGAATATTATATGCACAAAAAAAGGTATATACTAAAGAAGAATGCCAACTGAAATTGTAGAATATGTAGAACTGGAAAGTCTGATTTGCAAAATTAGAGATCAAAAAGAGACTGACTTTAAGGAGGACCGGAAAATGTTTGTAGATTATTTAAAAACTCAGTGTAAACATGTTTAAATGCAAGTAGGATTTGAGTAAGAACAAGAGTGGAAAGTATGGTGGAGTTTTTTTTGTGAAGAGGTTAAGGCATAGAATAATAATAATATGCAGCAAGAATTGGAATTTTGGGGAAACCATGGGGGGGAGGGGAAGTCCTAGGACTAGGTTGACTGATTAAATTTGAAATGTTGTTGAATTATCGTTTAGTTTTCAAATTTCCATAAATAAAATTTTAGAAAAGACATTTGTAAAGGAGTGTGATGCCATCTGTGTAGTAATTTCAAGGAGTTTGCCCCAAGAAAACTGGAAACAGATTTTAAGGGTCATGATTCCCAAATTTTATTCCAGTCCTTGAGAAGAATTTGTGTGCCAGTTTCTAGTTCCAATACCTTTCTAAAGGCTTCCCTAAATCTGTAAGTCACATTAAGGCAAACTAATCCATTGTGTTTAATTCATTTTCAAATGGTGTTCAGGGTCTCGGAGCTTGTGCTTTTACCATTTATAATTAAACTATGAATTCGGTAAAAATAAGTTGCTATTTGTTAACACCCCACTTCGATGAAAGAGATTTTCTCTAAACAGGATGGAGGCTTGTGGATGTTTCAATCTATTAAATGTAGAGGATATCCTCTTTGAAGGAAGTTCATTGATGATCCTTCTTTGGTATGTATATTTATCGTTGCAAATGCATTTGATCCTGAGAGCCAATCTGTAGACAACATATATACATTTTGGATGGCAGGATTTCCTGTACAGCTAGGTGTGGGCATCAGTGAGCTTGCTGTAGAGAAGATCTGTGGCTTTTTGTGTGCTTCCAGTGCTGAGGAGGACATTGAGGAAAGGAATGTGTGACTTATCAGTGGTGCTGGTGAATGTAAGCTTGATAGCTGGATGAACAGAATGGACGTAATTGATCTTTTCGCCATTTGCCCGGACCATCAATGTATCTCCATCATATAAGTGGTTTGTGAGTGGACATTGTTAGTAAACTTGATAGTTGGATGAATGAAGTGGCTGTAATTTGACAGAGTGGGTGTAATAGATAGGTTATCTTTGCCATTTGTCCAGACCACAAAGATATCATCAATGCATCACCACCACATAAGCGGTTTTGTGAATGGGCTACCTGAGGATATTGTTCCAAGTTTTCACATGATTCAGATGGAGGCATAGCTCTTTGGTTCTCACACTCATTGAATCCCCACAACCACCCTGTGATGTAGGTTAGGCTAAGAGGCAGCCAGTTGCCCAGGGTCACCCAGTGAGCTTCAGAGATGAGTGAGGATTTGCACCCTGGTTTCCCAGGTCCTAGTCAAACACTCTAACCACTACACCATAGTTCGACCAACTGATTATATGGATAATCAGTTGATCGAACAAGTTACAGTCTTTAAATACCTCGGCTTTATTTTTCAGTCAACAGGGTCATGGGGAGCACATCAGAAATATGCAAAGGAAAAAGTGCCAAAATTCTGAAACACTTTTTCCATTTAAAAGGTGACAATCACATACCATCAGCACTTGAAGTGTTTAAAGCTAAATCCCTAGCAGTTAATATATGGGGCTCAGATGTGGACCTTGGATCAATCCAAGTTCCTAAGGCAATTTCCCCCCTGTTCCATCCCATGTTCCAAATGCTTCATTGTGCTTGGAGGCTAATCTCCCCTCTGTTGAATTACAGACTTGGTGTAGGACATTTAATTATTGGCTTCGCCTAAATTTAAACCCCACCGGTCTACTACCCTTAGTATCACAAGATTGTCATGAGAGCACTTGGACTAAAATTGTCAACTGAAAGCTTTACTTTTCTGGTTTATCACCACAACAGTTATTAACATTGGGCTTCAGTAAAGCAAATAATTTAATTAGATATTTATGATATCGAGCAACAGAATCATTTGGCCATGATAAGGAAATTTTGCCCATGGTATGATTATTTTCCACCTAGTCATTTTGACACATTGGCACCCTATTTGCAAAATTTAACAATTCCAAAATACAGATGCACTTTCACTTATGCAAGATTAAATACACTGCCTTCAGATGTACTTGAGGGTCGATTTCAAAAAATCCCACTGGGAAAACGGTTATGTCCATGTGGAGATAGCAGTATTGACTCAGTAGCTCTTGTGCTTCTAGCTTGCACTCTTTATAAAGATTTGAGGAGTGAGGTTATTACACCTCTACTACTATCCATACCCGGTCGCTCAACCATTGCTACTGTGTCCGTCCTTCTAGCAGATCAAGATAATCAGGTGACAGCAAAAACTGGAGAAAAAAATTAGTAGGGGCAATTAGAATAATATCTTTTATTTGATTATTGATGTAAACCTCCAGAATGTATTTTGTATCGTTAAGGTTTTACCTCTATCGTCAGTTCATTTTATTTTATGTTATTGCAATGGCTAGTGGCTGATGCAAATATTCTGCTGCTGCTGCAGCTGCTGATTTTGTGCACTCTTGGCTCAGTGCCATGTCCAGGAGAACCACCCACCCTGCCCTAAATCCAGCGCTGACCTTGGTCAGGGCTGTAGCTCAGTGGTAAAGCATCTTGCTTTGCATGCAGAAGGTCCCAGGTTCAATCCCCAGCATCTCTGAGTAGGGCTGGGAATATTCCCCCATCTGAAATCCTGGAGAGCTGCTGACAGTCAGTGTAGTCAGTACTGAGCAAGATGGACCAAAGATCTGACTTGGCATAAGGCAGCTTTCCGTGATCCTCTTTAAATCAGCCTTTCATTTAGAACCACGAGGACCTTGTTTTATTTTAAGGGAGTAAAGGTAAAGGGACCCCTGACCATTAGGTCCAGTCGTGGCCGACTCTGGGGTTGCAGCGCTCATCTCGCTTTATTGGCCGAGGGAGCCGGCGTACAGCTTCCGGGTCATGTGGTCAGCATGACTAAGCTTCTGGCGAACCAGAGCAGCGCACAGAAACGCCGTTTACCTTCCCGCTGGAGTGGTACCTATTTATCTACTTGCACTTTGACGTGCTTTCGAACTGCCTGCTAGGTTGGCAGGAGCAGGGACCGAGCAACGGGAGCTCACCCCGTCGCAGGGATTCGAACCGCCGACCTTCTGATCGGCAAGTTCTAGGCTCTGTGGTTTAACCCACAGCACCACCCTTTTAGGGAATAGCTGGCCCACTTGTCTGAAACCCTGGAGAGCTAAGTAGCTTCAATCTTTTCAGACCCATGACCTATGTTCTACCTGAGCAGTCTTACATATTCCAACATCCGATGCTATTTTATTGGAAAACACCAGGGGGCGCTTGTTCACCTTTTTGCAAACTTAATTGCCTTTAAAACTTCTCTCTTGCAACCCAAAAGGAGAGTTCAGCCGCTCAGCTCAGTGGTATCTTTACCAAAGAAAGGAATCCTCTTTATAAATAATGCCAGGTCTGAGTGCAATATTATTTTCCTCAGCCTCTACCCACCGTTTCCAGATCTGTTCCTGATGGACTTTTAACAGCAGTTGAAACCAGTAGCTGATTCAGCCATCCATCTAGCTCTCTGGAATGCCCCCTCAACCTGTTGTTGTTTAGTCGTTTAGTCATGTCCGACTCTTCGTGACCCCATGGACCAGAGCACGCCAGGATGCAGAGATGGGCAACAATTTGGCTGGCTTTTGTTGTTGTTGTTTAGTCGTGTCTGACTCTTCGTGACCCCATGGACCAGAGCACGCCAGGCACTCCTGTCTTCCACTGCCTCCCGCAGTTTGGTCAGACTCATGTTTGTAGCTTCGAGAACACTATCCAACCATCTCATCCTCTGTCGTCCCCTTCTCCTTGTGCCCTCCATCTTTCCCAACATCAGGGTCTTTTCCAGGTAGTCTTCTCTTATCATGAGGTGGCCAAAGTATTGGTGCCTCAGCTTCATGATCTGTCCTTCCAGGGAGCACTCAGGGCTGATTTCCTTCAGAATAGAGCGGTTTGATCTTCTTGCAGTCCATGGGACTCTCAAGAGTCTCCTCCAGCACCAGAATTCAAAAGCATCAATTCTTCGGCGATCAGCTTTCTTTATGGTCCAGCTCTCACTTCCATACATCACTACTGGGAAAACCATAGCTTTAACTATACGGACCTTTGTTGGTAAGGTGATGTCTCTGCTTTTTAAGCAGAGACCTAGATTGGTTCATTTGGGCCAAACAGGGCACTGCCCCACCAACCTCGGTTCGCCCTCAGCTAGCCCCCTTTCTGCCTGCCTGTCTTCTTACAGCCAGCCCAGAGCCAGGGCTCTGCCTTTCAGCTTCTTCCTCCTCAGTCTCAGTGGAACTCAGCTGGGAGGAGGATGGGGACAAACCTAGAATTAGTTGGCTCTGCCTGCCACTGGCTCTGGCTCCCCCTACTGTTCGTCTCCCTGCCTTTTACCTAATCAGTCCCAGTAGCAACCAGCCGCAGCTCACGACTGCCCCATTTTTATTTTTAAAGTTCCATTGGCACCCCCATTTCAAATAAAAAAATACCAAAGGGATGCTATGGCACTTCCTCACATGGAAATGTGTGCCTCAGATGACCCACTGGAGAGACAGTCTGGTGTAACGGTTAAAAGTGCTGGGAGACCAGGTTTTGAATTCCCACAGCCATGAAGTTCAGTGGCTGATCTTAGGCCAGTCACTGTCTGTCTCAGCCTAACCTAGCCTAACAGGGTTGTCGTGAGGATAAAATGGGGGAGGAAAAACCCATCTCTGCCCACTTGAGTCTCCTTGGAGGGAAAAGTGGGATTTTGTTTAGTCGTTTAGTCGTGTCCGACTCTTCGTGACCCCATGGAACAGAGCACGCCAGGCAAGTGGGATAGAAATGTGATAATAAAGTAAACCTTGGGTGGGTGGGTGAAAAATGAAGTGTCTTGGCTTTTTAACAGGGGAGCGAGAGAAAGGGGACAGCATTTGGGGCTTTTTAGTTTAGAAAAGGACGCAGGTGGTGCTGTGGATTAAACCACAGAGCCTAGGGCTTGCTGATCAGAAGGCGGTTCGAATCCCTGCGATGGGGTGAGCTCCCATTGCTCAGTCCCTGCTCCTGCCAACCTAGCAGTTCAAAAGCACGTCCAAGTGCAAGTAGATAAATAGGTACTGCTCCGGCGGGAAGGTAAACGGCGTTTCCGTGCGCTGCTCTGGTTCGCCAGAAGCGGCTTAGTCATGCTGGCCACATGACCCGGAAGCTGTACACCGGCTCCCTCGGCCAGTAAAGTGAGATGAGCACCGCAACCCCAGAGTCGGCCACGACTGGACCTAATGGTCAGGGGTCCCTTTACCTTTACCTTAGTTTAGAAAAAGGGGGAATGGCAGAGGTGCATAAGAATCTATTGGTGGAGTGGAGAAAGTACCGGTATATGTTGGGAGATTCCAAACAAGAGGAAGGACACCGCGCATGGTGAACTATGAAACTCCCTCCAAGAGGTTGTGATGCAAACGGCCACCAACTTAGATGGCTTTAAAAGTTGTTGGCATTCTTCTTTCTCGAGAGACAATGGAGTGCTCCTCCAGGGGTGAAGTTGTACCGCAGCACGGAAGTGACTTTCCACGGTGTGCGACGCCTGGGCAGTGTGTATGGCGGTCCTGGGCTGCCCAGACGACAAGACCCCCTTCTCAGCCTCGCTGGAACTCATGTGGGACTCAGGAGAAGGCTCTCAGTGACTATTAGCCATGATAGCTAGGTTCTCCTTCCACAGTCGGAGGCCGTAACGTTTCTGAACATTGGAATCTCAAGCGGGGAGCGATGGCGTTGCGCTCAGGTCCTGCTCGCGCGCTTCCCCTTGGGGATCCCGGTTGCTCACGGCACTTGGATGGGTCCCCTTTGGCCTGACCTCTCCTGATCTTGATTCACGGCGTCACCATCGCCGCTTCGGGTTCGGGGTGCCGCTTCGAGCAAAGGGGAAGCCTCCGCCGGGTGGGTTGCGAGCCAGCCACCCCCCGCGCTCCTCCCCACCGCTTGCCGGCATCGCTTCCACGTGACGGCGAGGCTGGATCCAGGGAGCCGCCCACCGGGAGCCGAGCGAAAGAAAACACTGGGCGGCGGGCGGCGGGAGAGGCAGTGAGCGCACCTGCTCGCTGCGCACGGAGGCGCCCCGCTCGCCAAACCTCTCCAAGGGCGCGCCAGACCTCTCCAAAGCGCGCAGGGAAGAAGACGACGGAGAGGTCGCCTCTCGCTCGCCACGTGCGCCGCTGCCCCTCGTCCCATGGCCCTTCCCGGCCCGAGGTGAGCCAGCCAGAGGGGGCCCTCCATGCCGGCGCGCCAGAAGCAGGAGGCGAAGAAGAAGAAGAAGAAGAAGAAGGCAGGCGCCGGCGCCGGACGCGTGGATGCGGCGGCGCTGCTGCTGCTGCGGGAGCGCACGGCAGCCGGAGCAGCCACGGGCTCCCTGGGCCAGCCGCCTCCCGCCGCCGCCGCCGCCGCCCTGCCGAGGATGTTCAGCTGCGTGGGCTGCTTCTGGGTCCTCTTGTCCTCCTGCCTCGTGGCCGTCTGCAGCTTCAGCTTCCTCTCGCCGGCTTGGATCGTGAAGGAGCGCGGCGGCGGCGGCGGGCGGCGTTTGGTGGTGGCCACGGCCGCCGCCCTGGAAGGCAGCGAAGCCGGCATCGGCAGCGGAGAGGTCAGCTTCGGGCTGCTGTGGCACTGCTCCGAGTCCCTGCGCCACATGTACGACTGCTACACCTTCGGCGGGCTGGGGAGGTTCAGCGAGATCCCCTCCGGCTCCTGGCAGGTGAGCGAGGGGGGAGCCGAAGAGGCGGCTTGAGCCTATCTAGCTTTGCGTTGTTCACACTGGCAGGCAGCGACGGCGGGGGGGGGGGGGAGTTCGGATAACGGGACCTACCCAACCCACCAGGAGATGCCGGGGATTGCACCTGGGACCTCTTGCGGGCAAAGCAGGCGCTCTGTACCACTGGGCTACGGCTCTTCTTTTAAAAATCAAGAAAGGTTCTAGTCCTCATGCTTCTGAATTACGGGCTGGTTGAATGGGAACATAAGAAGCTGCCTGGCAACATCTCTCGCTCTCTTTAATAAGGGGGTATTCCCAGTCCTACCTGGAGATGACATCAGCATTTGAATCTAGGACCATTCTTCATGCAAAGTGGATGCTCTGCCAATGAGGCTCTGCTTGGAGCTGCCTTATATCAATTGTGCCAGACTGTTAGTCTTTCTAGCTCAGTATTGCTGGTGGCAGCTCTCCAAGGTTTTGGCAAGGGGGGGGAGAGGCATCCCAGACCACTAGGGAATGGTGGGCATTGAATCTAGGAGTAAAAGGAACACATGAGGAGCTGCCTTATGCACATTGGATGCCCCTCTGTCAAGGATGCTTTAGCTGAGATTCCTCCATTGCAGGGGGTTGGACTGGATGACCCTTGGGGTCCTTTTCAACTACAGTTTTATGATTCTATACCGAGTCAGACCATTGGTCCTTCTAGCTCAGTATTATCTACCCTGACTGGCAGCAGTGGCTGCCCAGGGTTTCCCATGGGGAGACATTCCCAGCCACACCTAGAAATGCTAGGGACTAAACCTTCTGCATGCAAAGCAGGTGTTCTGCCATAGAGGTGTGTGATCCTTCCACTGAAAATAAGCATAAAATTCTAGTCCTCATGGTTCTGAAGAAGGAGCTGGAGCCGGAATCTGCCTTTTGCTGAGTCTGACCATTGGTCCATCTAGGTCAGTACTGCCTACACTGACGGGCAGCGGCTCTCCACGGCTTCAGGCGGATAGTTTCCCCTCCGCCCTCCCTGGAGGTGCCATTGGGGATTGAACCTGGGACCTTCGGCATGCAAAGCAGATGCTCTGAAATTGCGCGGTGGCCTTTCTCCTAGCCCCTGTGGAATTGCGTCGTAAAATTGCACCTAAATCTGCAGCGGCGACTTCCAAGGAAGGTTGTTTTGTGTCAAGGTTGCCAGCTGGATTGGCTTGCCTCTGAGGTTTTTAATTTTAATTTGTGTCCTGGGTTTGTGTGCACGCGCGTGCCTTGTTTTGATGATGCCAAAAACGAAAGCCTAGCAGAAAACAAGCCGGAGATGTTTGCTGGGCTGTCCGGGTGTCAGCAGGCAGACAGCACATGCTTTGCAGTTAGAAATCTGTTGGGAGCTTCAGAGGAGGAAAAAAGAAAGCGCTTCTTGACATAGTTCATAGTTCGTACTGGGGCATTTGTTCCCACAAGAGGGAGCAATGGCCACCCAGGTGAATGAATTTTAAGAGTGGGCTCACAGAAGCTGTCATGGTGGTTGTGCTATCCCTTCCACTGTTGAAGTCAGGATGGTGGGAATCACAAGTAGAGAGAGTGTTGCTGTTAGCACTCAGGTTCTGCGTGCGGCTTTCTTTTTGGGGCATCCGGTTGGCTGCTGTGAGATGCAGGTTCCTGGACTAGGTGCACCCTGTGTTAGAAATTAGCCAGGAGCCAGGCGCGTTTTGCTACTGACGTGGGTCCAATTGCAACTACGAGGGGATTTCTGGATGACAGTTGTGTAACCACAGTTTAAAAACCTCTCCCTCAGTTCATAGTTATTACCATTTCCACTGTGTCTTTCCCCCCCCTCCTCCTTGCATTCTGGGGCAAGTGAATTGTAAGAGCAAGCTACAGTCAAGCAATGTAGTTGAGATCAGAGAATCGTAGCCTTGGAAGGGACCCCAAGGGTCATCTAGTCCAACCCCCTGGTGAATAGACTATGGTGACTGTAACCTAGGTTCAAGGTGCCATTTGGCGAATAGCTTACATATCTGAGTTTCTAACATTGGATGCACCCCCATGGGCCTGTTCCAGCAGCTAGGCTTCAGGTGTTCTTAGAAGCTTTTAGGTTTGATCTCCAGCGTCTCCTATTATAAAAATATTGGGTAACAGGGTTGGGTAAAGACCTGTATTTGCCTGAAACCTGCTTCCAGGGAGTTGGGCCACTGGATGGGGCTGATGGGGGAGATGTAGTCCAAAACATAGAGAGAGGGGGGCACCAGTTTGGGACTGGCCAGCCCAGACAATACTCAGGAGAAGTATCGTAGCTTGTGCAGGAGGCTTAGAGCTGATGTTTAGAACGATTTCCCAGTTAAAGCATCGTTGTTAGGGTGGCTCTTTAGAGAAAAAAAAGTCAGTTGCAATTAACAAAGAAAAGTAAGGATGGGGAAGAATTCCCCCCAGAATAAGGCCAATGAGGAGTTGCTATGCTTGGTAGGTGATGGCCCTGAATGTTGAATATGAGTTTGAAACATAAACTGTGTTTTTATGTAAGAATTCAGTGGAGTATCCTGCTGAAGGGCATGGCTGACTGGCTGGCTGGTACCCTGAACTGGAATGCTCCTGTTGACCGGGATGAAGATTACATTGCGGTAGTTTGTTTTGGGGCATGTATTTATGGAATGGAATGGAGTACACGGCTGGCTGGTTGGTTGGTTGGCTGGTCCCCTGAACAGGAACAGGGGCATAGATAACATTGCTATATTTTGTTGCTGATTCCACTTGCCACTGTATACATTTAAATGATTTATAAAGGATTAAAGCAGCATTTTAACTTTTATTAATCATGCATTGGGGATTGGTCGCCCCCCCCCCCCCGCAAATCTTTCGTTCTTGCTCAGTGATGGTGTGGAATCAGCGCGAATTCTTGTGTTGCACATTAATAGGCTAAGAAATGTGTTGTTATGGGGTCTGTCAGCCACAGCAGCCTGACACTCTTTTACCCCTGTGGAAACTGCCATGGTTGTTGTGGAGTAGAAATGTCAATCGGCAGCTAATTATCACCGCTATGGAACCGGGCTCTTCCACTTGGCTTGTTTTGCAATATTTACAACCCACCTTTCATTGACTCGTCTAAGAGTTGGTTGGAATACTTGTTGATCTGGAGCACAAGAGAGTTTGATATTTATCTGTCTATCTATCTATCTATCTATCTATCTCTATCTATATGTATATGTATATGTATATCTATATCTATTTATCTGAGTTGGCTTCATTCTGGAGAGTTTGCATTTCTGGCTTGAACTTCTGCCAATTTCATTCCTGAGTTTTGTGCTAAAGGGGGGTTGCCTCTTTCCTTTCCTGGCCTGACCCTGCACCTCTTGGCAAGTTGCTTTGGTACCTCTCTTCCAACAGCACAAATAGCTTTGGAGGGCTTTTTTCTTTTTACTGTGCTCCTAGCATGGGGGAATCAAGTTGAAAACAACAGCCGCCCTCCTTGGCCCTTGCTGCGAACTTGAGCCTTGTTGCCCCCCCCCCCGCAAATAGGAGCAGAACCTGGGGCCTTCTTCATGCAAGCAGATGCCCTACCACTGAGCTACTCTTCTCCCCCTAAAAATAAAGCAACATTCCAGTCCTCATGGTTCTGATTTAAATAGGAATATGGGAAGCTGCCTTATATTGAGTCAGGTCACTGGCCCATCTAGCTCAATATTGTCTTCACTCACCGGCAGCTGATCTCCAGCGTTTCAGGCAGTGGGACACATCCAGCCCTACCTGGAATTGCCGCTGGGGATTGATCCTGGGACCATCTGCATGCAAGGCCAGATGCCCTGCCACTGAGCTACACTCCCTTCTATTTAAATCAGGAGTGGGGGAACCCTTTTCAGCTTGAGGGCCGCATTCTGTCGTGAGCAACCTCTTGGGGGGCCGCATGGCAGGGCCAAAGGCAGAAGTGGGCAGAGCAACAAATTTGCTTCGTAGAAAATGTCAGGGGTTTGATACGTGAGCATCCCATGAACACAGTTTTACACCTTCTTCCGCGTAAGCGCAGAAGCACAGTCGCAGGCAGGTCAAAGCACTCAAGGGGAGCTTATCCAGGTGATCTGGGTTGTGGACCTGGAAGGGGCATGTGAAAAAGCCCCCAGGGCTAGATAGGGAAGCCTGGAGGGGCCACATTTGGCATCCTGAGCCAGAGGTTTCCCTACTCATCATCATTTTATTTGTATGCCGCCTTTCCATAGTTGAAACCATGCTCAAGGCGGCTTACAACATGACGAGATTTACACAATTACAAACGTAACAGAAGTCATGAACAATAAAAAAAAACATCAAAAAGTACACAACCAAATGGAAGCAATTTCCACATAAATAATAAGATCCCAAACCAAAGATACAACAATAACATCAAATAACAGCAACAACTTCTCCCAACCCCCTGTAAACAAGTTAAGGGTTTGAAAAAGAATCACACAGTGCCAAACAGGCTCGAACGTTAGAGGCATTTGGAGCCTCAAACCCGCACAGAAGTTTAAAAAGGTAAAGGGATCCCTGACCGTTAGGTCCAGTTGTGGCCGACTCTGGGGTTGTGGCGCTCATCTCGCTTTACTGGCCGAGGGAGCCGGCGTACAGCTTCCGGGTCATGTGGCCAGCATGACTAAGCCGCTTCTGGCGAACCAGAGCAGCGCACGGAAACGCTATTTACCTTCCCGCCAGAGCGGTACCAACTATTTATCTACTTGCACTTTGACGTGCTTTCGAACTGCTAGGTTGGCAGGAGCAGGGACCGAGCAACGGGAGCTCACCCCGTCGCAGGGATTCGAACCACTGACCTTCTGATCAGCAAGTCCTAGGCTCTGTGGTTTAACCCACAGCACTACCTGCGTCCCTGCACAGAAGTTTAGTTAGGTGCTAATAGTAGTTAGGCTACTATTCCTAGCTTCGTGGCGAAGAAACAGAAACGTTTTTGGCCTGCTAAATTACTGTGTTTGAACAGATTTAGAAGGGACGCTGGGCATTTATAAATACACACTGTGTATTTATGATGTGGCTTGCAGGGTGTTTTGAATAAGCTTTGTGGTTGGCCGTGTGCACAGTGCGGCCGTAGATGTTTGGACTACAACTCCCTTCATCCATGGCCATTGGCCATGCTGGCAGGAAGCCTAAGCAGAGCTCCACTGGATCAGACCAAAGGATGCTCCAGCGTCCTCTTCTCACAATGCTCAAGCACATGACCCAATGGGAAGCCTGCGAGCAGGAGCTGAGAGCAAGAGCCATGCTCTCCCCATGCGTGATTCCCAGCAAATGGTCCCCAGACACATACTGCCTCTGACAGTAGAGGTACAACACAGCCATCGTGCCTAGTAGTCATTGATAACCTTCTCCTCCATGGGTTTGTGTAACGCCCTTGCCAAGCCACCCAGGTTGAACTATGTGCCATATTATCTTTAGGGCAGACTTTTTTCATGCAGCGCATAGTTAACAGTGGCAGAGCTTCCTTTTCCTCCCGCCCCCCTCTTCCTCTGGCAGTGATAGTTAATTTATGGAACTCTCTCCCACAGGAGACAGCAATGACCCCCAACTTTGAAAAAGGATTGGGCAAGGCTGTTGATGGCTCCCAGCTACGATCAGAGATAGCAATGTTTCTCCATCCCTGGGATACAGCGGTTGTCACCCTTGGGCCAGTCACAGCCCTGCCTTGCCGTGGCTATTCATTCTTCTACCATGTCGCAGGAGTTCTGCTGGCATTTTATCGGTGCCGTTGGCATTCTGTTGAATTTCCACCAGCTCCTAATTTCCCTGCCCCTGCCCTTGAAAAAAGCTGGTCTCAGCTGCAAAAGAGGGTGGTGACCTTTACGAATCTCGAAGATTTCCGAGGTTGGCTTCAGACGTTGTTGGAAAACCTGCCTCCCCACCCCATTGCTGGGGGTGGGGGGTGCTGAAGTAGCACCCCACAAATCCTCTTACCCAAGTGGTGGCTGGGAGAAGGAACCGGAGGGTGTGTGTGTATGTGTGTGTACACAGCCTGTGCCTTTTGTCTGAGGGAGCTGCTCTCACCAAAGGATCATTAATGCACGCTGTGTGTTTTGTCGGAAGGGGAATTATGCTAATCGCCTTACAAATGATGCTTTGAGTCGTGCCTGGAGGTTAATTAAGGGGCCTTTCCCCTCTGAAAGAGGGGCACTGTGTCTGTTTAAAAATGCAAACACTGTTTTAGATCGAAGGAGCGGTCTCCCTGGGCTTCTTGTTTTGCAGCTTGAGAGCGATGTGTCTAGCTTCATTATATATATATTTTTACCCCCACTTCCAATATCCCAGGCCCGGGATGGGGAAGTCTGTGGTCCTCCATAGGTTGCCTCCATCTCCCATCAGCCCTTGCAGGAGTGAGGGTCACAGCTTGCACCTCCTTGTCCCTCTTGGTCCTCACATGCTGCTTTTCTAGTTGCAAGGATCCCCCCCCCCGCCCTGTATTCTCCTTAATGGGGCTAAACTATACAACTTCCTCATCTGTACCCTAAATGATGCATCTGCAGGGTGGGGAACCTATATTGCCTAATGCTCTGGATTATGTACTTCAGATCTTGGGTCCTTAGGTTTCTTGAAGCCTCAGGGCCCATTACTAACCCCAGCCCTAGCAATCGGTTATCGCAGTGAGACCAGCAGAAGCAGTCATCCCTGCTATTAACATCATTCAGCTGTGTGTGCTGTTCCTTTTGCAACCAAGCCACTTGCTGTCCATGCACAAGAGTACGGCAGGCTTGTGGGAACTTCTGGCAGAAGTAGAAAAAAAAGCTTTTTTTCCATGGGGAAAACCTAAAACTGAAAAGCATCCAGTGAGCAGGCTTAAGAATTTTGTTTAACTTTTTTGGAGTGTGTGTGTTAGGAAATTGAATGGAGTGGTCTTGGCAGAGGGCCTGGCTGGCACCCTGGCAAGGAACGCAGCCCACTGCAACATTTTGTTGCAGGTCATGCCTGTTGGTTCAGTCTCAGGTTAGCTTAGGCAACAGATCTCTTTCCTGGCTATCTGTTTATTCAAGGGAAGGAACCTTTTCCAGCCCAGAGGGTGGCCCTGAGAGAGAAACTGGGGGAGGGGGGCTTTGGGTAGTGCCTCTCCTTGCTGGGAAATGCTCTCCCTATTTGGCACGGGGGAATAATTCAATTCAGTTTGAATCTTCCTAATTTGCACTTTCTGAAACAATATGCAAAGCACACCCACCCTTCGAAATCTCCTCCAAATTCTGCAAATGGGTGGGTATTCAAAATCCTACGTGGAGATGCATGGGATTGAACCCTCAACCTTCTGTGTGTCAAACCAATTCTCTGTTGCTGAGCTGCAGCCCCTCCACCCCCCCCCCAAAAAAATTAATGTGCTACGGATTAATTAATATGAATGAATCACACATTGTGAATTGGGGAGACTTGGACGAATCTAACCATGTGTCTCTTTGGGTTTTCCCCCTGGGAGCGTGCAGCGTCTGCTAAGATACTGATCCGGCAGGAAGGACGGGGGTGCAAGAACCTGGGGGGCTCCTCTAATGAGGATTCCATTCTTGATGTTGTTTGGGTGGCAGGGAAGGACCCCTTCGCTCCTCTGGAGCAGTAATGAAGGCAGGTTGGGAACAAGAGAAAGTGGGGGTCTGATCTGGCAAATGACGGTACCCGAGGTGGCTGCCTAATTAAAATTTCATTAAGCTTCTTTGCCTGCCTTGGTAGGGGTCTCTGGCTGCACAACTGATGTGCTAATGCCTTCGCTTGCCTCTTTCCTTTCTCTTTCCCTCCCTGTCTATCATCTCCTCCCCCTCCCAGATTAAAAAAATGCAGCATTGTGAGGGGACTGCGCACAGCAATCATTTTCTCTCCCTTCTCCCTACAAACATTAACAATGTTGTTGTTTAGTCGTTTAGTCGTGTCCGACTCTTCGTGACCCCCTGGACCAGAGCATGCCAGGCACTCCTGCAGTGTAGTCATGCTGGTAGCTTCGAGAACACTGTCCAACCATCTCATCCTCTGTCGTCCCCTTCTCCTTGTGCCCTCCATCTTTCCCAACATCAGGGTCTTTTCCAGGGAGTCTTCTCTTCTCATGAGGTGGCCAAAGTATTGGAGCCTCAGCTTCAGGATCTGTCCTTCCAGTGAGCACTCAGGGCTGATTTCCTTCACAACGGAGAGGTTTGATCTTCTTGCAGTCCATGGGACTCCCAAGAGTCTCCTCCAGCACCATAATTCATGGATAATTCATACCCCTTCATGGATCACTGCCTTGCCGTGGCGAAGGGGCTTGAATAACTCAGTGAAGCTATGAACTATGCCGAGCAGGGCACCCAAGATGAACAGGTCATAGTGGAGAGTTTTGACCAAACGTGATCCACCTGGAGGAGGAACCGGCAAGCCACTCCAGTATCCCTGCCAAGAAAACTCCATGGACAAAGAAAACATCAACAATGGGCCGGGTTTATTACAGCAACTTGCTTTAAACCAAGGCAGAGTTATTTGCACGTCTACCCACTGTTGGCGACTCTGACTGGCAGAGCAGGGTTCCCCACCTCATGCCCTGTTGCCTGCTACACTGGGGGTACCTGTAACCGCTCTAACCACTATGCAATTCTGCCTGTTGGTGCTATGACTTTACCCTTGCTCAGCCTCTTCCATCCCCTCCGATTGCAGGATTGCTTTGGTTTTCATTCGCTATGGAAAGTAAAGGCAATTGTCGTCCGCAGCCTTTGCACACAAACCGACGCTGTCAACTCTGGTCAGCTCTCACGGCTGCAGCTTGGAGATGATCGCATATGTGAATGGAAGGGTGCTTGGGGGTTGTGGGGCTGGCTGCAAAAAAGTGCAGCCTGGAATCTATTCATAGATCAAGGGAGATGAAAGCATTGCATTAAGAAAGGCTTCCTTGCTGTTTTTGAATTCTCATCCCCTGCAGTGTGAGAGACGTTTCTAGGGAAACGAGTATTGCTGAGCATCTGCAGAGTCCAGTACGATGGCACTTCTCCACTGCATTCAATAAATAGGGGGGGGACATAGTATCGCTGAGCATGTGCAGAGTTCAGTGCAACTTCATTTTACCCGGACCTCTGATAACTCTGCTCAGAGAGTGAGGGCTTTTAAGAGAAGGGTAGACAGGCACTTTCCAGGGACAGATCGCTGTCCCTTTGGAAAGGGGGTTGGTTTGGATTACCTCCCAGGTGCCCCTCACAACTTACTTTTGATCCTAACTTTGTGTTTCCTCAAGTCTTTGAACTCTGGCACTTCTCCTGAACGTTTTCTTGTACTGCGCTTGCAAACCAAATGTCGACTGTTGTGTTTCAGGGCTGGGGATGTGCAATCCTTCTAGATTGTGCTTGGCTGCAACTCCCATTATTGACCCTGACCATGGAGCTATGCTGGCTGAGTTGGGAGTCCAGTCCAACAACATCTGGAGTACCACAGATATTCCCCACCCCCAGTCGATTCAGTAGGTGAGCAGAGGTGATAGAATCATAGAACTGTACACTTGGAAGGGGCTGCAAGGGTCATCTAGTCCAACCCCCAAAGGATCCTGGGAATTGTAGTTTACCCCTAGAGCTGCAGTTTCCCTCTAGTCCAACCCTGACCCTAATCATTGTCCTTAGCAAACTACAGCTTTCAGGATTTTTCGGGGGAAGTAAATGTACAATGTAGATGTGGCCACATGTGGTGTGAAGAGCAATGAATCAAAGAGAACGTGAGCAAAATGAGTATCTTCTCCCCACGCCCCAATTGGCTCTATCCCCTCACTCCAATCCTGCTTACTTCCCTGATGAGCCAGCGTTGAGCCATATGGGCTTTTCAGAGCATTCTGTGACATCAGAGCACTTCCACCTATAATTGGGGAGGGCTGGAGCTTGTAGATAACAGCCAGGTTGTTATTTTTTTTAGCCTGACCTCTTTTGAATTTTGAGAGTTCACCAATAAGAGATGCAGAATCCAAGTATTTTAAATTCTCTTCTTCCATCTTGTTACAAACAGCTTTACTTAACTTTCTAATAAAATGATAGAATAAAGAGGTTTGATACTTGTTTTAAAAGCACTATTTGTAGAGAATGAATATGTCATAAACATCATTGTCTGTAATAAACATTAACTTGTGAGGTTGCCAAATGCACAAGTTTGGCACAGTGCTTCTGTTTAGTCAGGATATCAACTTCCTAAACATGTGTGTTTTAATTGTGACACCCTTCCCCCGCCCTCCAGACACAAGACTACTCCTTAACTAGGGAGGTGCTTTCCATGGTTTCATTCTCCTCTCTTGGTCACTATTGATCTCTTTCGATCCCACAAGCAGAATCTATTTTTTTGAATTATTTCCCTGCCAACAAAAGGCCATAAAATCTCCCTGTCTCCTGCTTCTCTTCCCACCCCCAATCCTACTCCTGAGGGTGATTAATTGTTTATCCCCCAAACAAATTAAGAGCCTCTTGGCGGGCCCATCAATATGCCTTTATGTGGCCTAATAAATCCTGATTAATGACAGACCCGTATAAATCTCTGTATTACCTTTTCGGTGGGTGGTAAGAGGTGTGAGCTTCAGCCATCCTCTCGGTTTAAAAAACACACGAAACTTTAAGACCTGCATGCGGAACAATACTCAAACCGGTTAGTTAATTCACAGTTGAATTAAAATGTGCTCAACAGATTATTCTGAAGGCCGAGGATAAGAACTTGTGTCCCTGTTCCCCACCTGGCTGGCGAAGACTGACTTTCCTGTTAAGACAGCCAGAGTGTCTTTGGTTAGAGATACGTCAGTTGCTTTGTTTGCAGTTTGACCGTGTAACCGACTCACTCAGAAGCTGCTGGGCTCCTTTCTTGGACTTTTTCAAAAGAGGTTGGATGGCTACCTGTCAGGGATGCTTAAACTGTGATTCCTGCATTGAAGGGGGTTGGACTAGATGGTGTTTGGGGGGGTCCCTTCCAACTCTATGAATCTACGCATCATCAGTCTCTCTTACTGGATTGCCACTTGGTGGCTGGAGCAGCCTTCTCCAATTCATAGTCCTGGCAAAGGGGAAAACCCACTAGTGGGTTGGTACATGTATGAGCTCACAGGCTGCTTATAGAACAAGGCTGAGGAACCTCTGATCAGGAGCCAAATGCAGCCCGCCCCCAGGTCTCTCCCTCTGGCCCCCTGGAACTCTCCCTAGGCCACGCCTCCTCTCCTCAGGCCACGCCCTCACCAGCCCGGCTTCACACCCTCCTTGAATGGTTTTGCCTGGCTGGAAATGTGTCCTTGGACTCGGACAACGTCCCTTGCTCACCTGGATGGAGGGTAGAGAGAAAATTGTGTGAGTGACTGTATGCAGAAACTAGCTTGATATGCCTCTGTCCTGTATACCTGAAGGAGCGTCTCCACCCCCATTGTTGTGCCCGGACACTGAGGTCCACCGCCGAGGGACTTCTGGCGGTTCCCTCGCTGCAAGAAGTCAAGTTACAGGGAACCAGGTAGAGGGCCTTCTCGGTGGTGGCGCCCAAACTGTGGAATGTCCTCCCACCAGATGTCAAAGAGAAAAACAACTACTAGACTTTTAGAAGACATCTGAGGGCAGCCCTGTTTAGGGAAGCTATTAATGTTTAACAGACCATTGTATTTTAATATTTTGTTGGAAGCCGCCCAGAGTGGCTAGGGAAACCCAGCCAGTCAGGCGGGGTATAAATAATAAATTATTATTATTATTATTACTATTACTATTATTACTATTATTATTATTATATTTTATTTTAAATTTCTTCTTTTTTATTATAATAATTAATTGTATCCTGACTTTACCCCAGACTGGGACTTAAGGTGGCTTACATGAATTAAAACACCCCGTATAAAATATGGAAAGCGAAAAAACATATGAAAAATATTAGTTAAGAAGTAATCAATCTAATTCAAACAATATTTAAAACAAATCTGTTAAAATACCGACAGTAAAAACACCACAGAATTATTATAAGCCCTTTCCTTGAAAATAACAGTCAGTTCCACAAAGCCTGCCGGCGGAAGGATAGCAAGCAGGGAGTCACTCTGGCTTCTCTAGGTAGAGAGTTCCAAAGTTGTCTTGGGGCAGCCACCAAGAAGGCCCTTTCCTGCATTCCCACCAAGCCTGCCTGTGAGGGAGGCAGGACTGAGAGAAAGGCCTCCTCTGAAGATCTCTGAGCCCAGGGATATGTGAATGGGAGTGTCCTCTGTTCCATCTAGTGGCTGACATTGCATGGTAAAAAGCTCCCTTCCCCCCAAATAAATAAACGTATCAACAGATGCTGCAATTGTTAAGCACAGGCGGGACAGATTGTGTTTTTGTGTCTTTCCCCAGTCAGCCTATCCTTTTGCCACTGAACTATTTTTGGCACGTTCCCTTCCAACTCTTTCCTGTCTCTCTCTCTTTCTCTCTCTCTCTCTCTCTCTCACCCCAGATTTCCTTCCTGCTCTGTAGTAAAGGACAAGGGAGGCTCTGACTTCCCGAAAGGTCAAAGACGGGGGTGTGTGGCTGTTTTTTTATTGTTCTAGCAGCTGATCACAGTAATTTAGTTTTCCTGTTTTAGAGAAGTGGTGCCGTTTTTAAAAAAGCCCTCTGCATTCCTGCGGGACCTGCCATTGTGCAGGACACAGACGAATTGGCCGCCTCCACCGTGTGAGTCTGCTTGGCAGGCAGACAAGTCGGAAGAGGCTCCTTATTTTTCCAGGGTTGTTGTGGTGGTTGTTTTTTTGCATCCACAGTTAGCAGATATTTTGTACTTCAAGCTGAATCATAGGAACATAAAAAATTGCCGTAAAGGTAAAGGTACGCCTGACCGTTAAGTCCAGTCACGGACAACTCTGGGGTTGCACGCTCATCTCGCTCTATAGGCCGAGGGAGCCGGCGCTTGTCCACAGACAGCTTCCGGGTCATGTGGCCAGCATGACTAAGCCGCTTCTGGTGAACCAGAGCAACGCCATTTACCTTCCCGCTGGAGCGGTACCTATTTATCTACTTGTAGTTTTGTGCTTTCAAACTGCTAGGTTGGCAGGATCTGAGGCCAAGCAACAGGAGCTCACCCTGTTGTGGGGATTCAAACCGCCAACCTTCTGACTGGCAAGCCCTAGGCTCTGTGGTTTAGACCACAGCGCCACCCACGTCCCTTACACTGAGTCTAATCATTAGATTGCCTGTCTTGGTATTGTCCGTTCTGTTGGTGTCTAGTTTCCAGAGTTTCAGATGGCAGGATGTTCCCAGCCCTACTTGGAGATTGAGCACAGGCCATTCTGCTTCCAAAGCAGGTTCTCTGCCTCTGAGCTGCCGTTCTTTCCCTAAATATAAAGTGAGATGCTATTCCTCATGCCTCTGGATGAAGCGACTGAATTAAACAGGAAGTTGCCTTAAACTGAGTCAGACTGTTGGTCCATCTAGCTCACCTGGACATGACGGGGGTTGAACCTGACCCCTTCTGCATGCAGAGCTGATGCTCCCCTGCTCAGCTGAGGCCATTCCCTGCTCTTTTGTAAACACACAGCCTGTCATCCCCGGGAGCTGAGAGGCAATCTGTTTCCTTGCATGAATGCAGCTTCTGGCACAGTCTTTCCTCTCTACCCCCCCAACCTTAAATGGAAGCTCCATTCCCCCGCAGGGAAACTCTGAAGCAAGCCGAGTGATGGTGATGGCGAAGGGGGTGGGGAGAGGCATGGGAGGCAGGGAGTGGAGTAATCTCTTGCTCGGTTCCAGTAAATAATACATCAAGATGGCAGATCAGAAATGAAATTATCATTGGAAATGCAGAAGCACTGGCTTGTAATCACATGCAGACCACTACGTTGTGTTTTTGAGTGTGTGTGTGGATGCAGGGGGGCTACTTCTGCCCTCTTGATTAATTATGTAGACGAGAGAAGATGAGGTATCTTCTTATATTATTATTGTGCGGCTCCCTGAAATGCATGGATTATTGGGGGAGAGTTCTAAAAACTCCCCCTTGATATGGGGCAGAGGGATTTGCTTTGATCAAATTGGAGGACAAAGAGAAAGCTGGTTCCAAATGGGAAGGAGCACATCTGGAGGGCCACCCCCTCCCACCGGCCCGGCCCACATTGGTCATGTTGGGAGCTGCAATTCCGCAGCCCACAACTCTTAAGCGGTTTCAGCACCATGGTGAGTTCCAAGTGAGCCGCTTGCCCCACCAGGCAAGGAGGCCAGTGGTTTCAGCACCATGGAGAGTTCCGCTTCCCCCAAATGAGACCATCAGAAGTGCTCTGCTGGATCTTTCAGTGAACAGTGGTACCTCGGGTTAAGAACTTAATTCGTTCCGGAGGTCCGTTCTTAACCTGAAACTGTTCTTAACCTGAAGCACCACTTTAGCTAATGGGGCCTCCTATTGCTGCCACGCCGCCGGAGCCCGATTTCTGTTCTAATCCTGAAGCAAAGTTCTTAACCTGAAGCACTATTTCTGGGTTAGGGGAATCTGTAATCTGAAGCGTATGTAACAGAGGTACCACTGTATATGCAAAAGAGGTGTCTTTATTCACCTTCCTCCCTTAAGAACAGAAGAAGCTATGGAGGAGCTGCCCCCTACCCAAAAAATGTTGGCGGATTTAATAATAATAATAATAATAATAATAATAATAATAATAAATTTTATTTATACCCCGCCCTCCCCAGCCAAGACCAGGCTCAGGGCGGCTAACAACAAATATAAAAACAATGGATCAGAATACAGCTTAAAAAACAAAATTAAAATACAACATTAAAACTTTAAAATGCAGCCTCATTTCAGTGGAACTCAATCAAAAACTTTTTTGGGGATAAAAACGTCAAGTCTGCACCAAGGCTAACTATCCAGACTGGTCCCACATGGGCCAGAAAAAAGCCAGGGAAGTCCCCAAATAGGAGTTCCAACACAGAAGAGGAAAGGAAAAAAGTAAGAGAGGGAGGGAATCAAATTGATTCCAAGCCAAAGACCATAGAAAAACTCTGTCTTACAGGCCCTGCGGAAGGAAATCAGATCCCGCAGGACCCTGGTCTCATGAGACAGAGCGTTCCACCAGGCCGGAGCCAGTGTTGAAAAGGCCCTGGCTCTGGTTGAGGCTAATCTGACTTCCTTAGGGCCCGGGACCTCTAGGGTGTTGCTATTTATGGACCTTAAGGTCCTCTGTAGGGCATACCGGGAGCTCTCATGGTCCCTGCCCATTGCTCATACTGGCTGGGGGGGCCAATGGTTGCCCCACCACATCCGTGGCTGAAGCCTGGTCCATCCAGAGAATGGACCCATGAGGCAGAGAGTTCCAAGTGTGTGGCTTGCCCCAGCTAAGACTAACAGAAGAGCCTGGCTACTGGATCAGGCCAGAGGGGCCTCATCTAGTCCAGCATCCTGTTCTCACACCAGGTACCCCAATGGGAAACCCACAGAGGGGGTGCAAGAGCATTCCCCTCTCCCCCTCCTGCTAGAAGCATGCGGCTTCTGGAGCTGGAGCCAGTGAGCAGCATCTAAAGCATTCCCCGGCTGTGTGGCGCCAGGTCATGCGTCCGTTAATGGGAGCTTATCTAGCCCCCGGATGATGAGGGTGAAGAAAGGAGCAAAATGAATTTCTTTTACGAGCCCATGTAGTATGGCGGGTGAGTGGGGGAGAGAAGGTGTTGGTTGAGGAAATGAATTCCAGCTATGAATACCGAATGGAATCTCTAAATAACTGCATGCACGTGAAATGTTCTTTTCCTGCTGTTTGGGGGCGGGAAGGAGAGGGCTCATCAGGGTTCTTCTCAAGTGTAATTCTTGGGCAAAGTGTCCGTGGACAGCATTCTAAAGAGCCGAGAGATGAGAACCTCTCTATGTAGTAGAGTGTAGTGTAGTGGTGTAGTGGTTAAGAGCGGTGGACTCGTAATCTGGTGAACCGGGTTCACTTCCCTGCTCCTCCACATGCAGCTGCTGGGTGCCCTTGGGCCAGTCACACTTCTCTGAAGTCTCTCTGCCCCACTCACCTCACAGAGTGTTTGTTGTGGGGGAGGAAGGGAAAGGAGATTGTTAGCCGCTTTGAGACTCCTTCGGGTAGTGATAAAGCGGGATATCAAATCCAAACTCTTCTTCTTCTTCTATGTGTGGCGAGTGCACATTTTTGGAAGCGAACTCATTGAAACTTCTAAAAAGACGCATGCTAGATTCCAATGGCAATTACCGAGTATTGAAATTATTGCAGTTTCCACTCCTTGGTCCTTAAGTCCTGCTCCATCGTCTGCACAATAGCCTTCCTGATTTGAAACGTATTCATTTGTCTGTGTTAAAAATGTATATCCTGCTTTTCACCATCTAGCCCTCGAAAGTGGCTTTGCGACGATAAAAATACATGCAATATACACAGAGGTGCTTCTGTTCTCCCTGGCTGGCTGGGCGCCTTCTGCGAAGGGTGCATTTTAATTAAGGGACGTTCAGGAGCGGCCGGCAGGGCTGGTAACTGGATCCGTTTAATCTATCAGCGGAGGCAGCGAGACGCGTCGGCAGCCTCTAATGGCACTTGTGTGTTCAATCTCTAATCCCGCCAAGCATGTAATACATTTCCTATTAATGCTCAACTGCCGGCATCCTGATCACCCTGGGGACCGAGCGGCGGGTGAACCGTGGGCGATAGATTTAACGGCACGAAAGGGACCGCGAGGGGTGTGCGTGTGTTACAGGGAGTTGGGGAGCAAACTCGGGTCCTGATCCATCCTGTGCTCTGCTTCCTGTGAGACAAATAATGTTCTTTAATTATTGTGTGTAAGAACAATAGGGGTTGGCCCTTCAGGCTTCTCTGCCTGGCCCATGGAACTCTCTCCGGGCCACATACCCCCATCTGCAGGTGATTCAATGGCCCTTGCTTTGCACCATCTGTGGGTACTTCTGCTGGGCTGGAAATGCATCTTTCTATGGCTCCTCCCATGGGATACGGGTGGCGCTGTGGGTTAAACCGCAGAGCCTAGGACTGGCCGATCAGAAGGTCGGCGGTTCGAATCCCCGCAATGGGGTGAGCTCCTGGTGCTCGGTCTCTGCTCCTGCCAACCTAGCAGTTCGAAAGCATGTCAAAGTGCAAGTAGATAAATAGGTATCGCTCCGGCGGGAAGGTAAACGGCGTTTCCGTGCGCTGCTGTTTTGCCAGAAGTGGCTTAGTCATGCTGGCCACATGACCCAGAAGCTGTACGCCGGCTCCCTCGGCCAATAAAGTGAGATGAGCGTCGCAACCCCAGAGTCGGTCACGACTAGACCTAATGGTCAGGGGTCCCTTTACCTTTACCTTTATGGCTCCTCCCATGTCTGGCATGTGGCCCCTGAAAGGTGGCCCAGAATGGACAGCGGCCCTTCGGCTGGTGAAGGTCCCCTACCCCTGGATTAAAAGGCAGTGTGACTTACCTGCCTTTGCTGTACCTGTGCATTTGATGAAAAAGAGTTCAGAAATAAGGCCAATGTTTTTTTGTTTGCAGAAAGACCGGCTCAGTGGCAGAGTAGCTGCTCTGTGTGCAGGACAATCCAGGTCCAGCCCCTAAAGAGGGTTTAATCTCCTGGCTCACATGTCCTGCCTCACCCCCAACCCAACATTTTCTTCCCAAGGTATTGCGTTAAGGGCTCAAGCAAGCCAATTGCCTCTCCCCGCCAGACACACCCAGTTGGGAACTCACTGAGTAGGGGACCTTGTCAGGCCATTTGGGGGGGTTGGGTTTAACTTCTGTTGTTGTTAAATCATTTTTATTAATTTTCCAATAAAAAACACCCAATTAACATATCAAGTCATAATCCAATAAAAATAAAAAACTAAAATAAAAAAGATCAAATTATCTTCCAAATTGTAATTATTAATTTTTGGACTTCCCATAGTCTGGACCTTGAAGCATAACTCCAAATCTCAATCCTGCCTCTCGTCGTTATTTCCATATTTCCACATCTCGATTTTAACACTCTAAACTTCTTTGTCTCTGGCTCTGTGATTCTCAATCATGTCAGAAATCATATATTGTTTCATCTGTCGATGTATGAGTTTAACTTTTTTTTAACAAGCAGATATAGAGGTAGAATTCCTGCCCACTGTGAATGTGCAAAAATGTCTTCTTTTGTTTTGAGGCCACCAAAATGATTGGCACACGACCGTCCAAGTTTGGTATTAGAAGTGCTTGTGGTAGCGATAAGGATAGTCTTAACAGGGTGTGTGTGTGTAGAATGGAAGGCTGTTATCTTATTCCTTGTCCACTCACCCCTTTGACCCTCTGACCCCCAGTTGATGCTGGGCTCCAGCCTCTGGCAGCCAGCATGACCAGTGGTCAGAGCTGGTGGGAGTTGGGCATCCAGCAAAATCTGGTGCTCTGCAGAGCCCCCATTCCCATTTGAAGTGCATGTGGCTCCAGCTTGTTTGAACCCCCCCCCAGTCCCGTCGGCTTTCCCCCCACCGTACTTATGACGGCACACCTCTTAATTTCTTGGCATGAAGCAGATAACCAGAGGGTCAACCCATGGTAACTGAACAGTGGCGCATCAGAGAGCCTGTGTGGGGTAGAGGTTAGAGTGCTGGACTGGGACCCCGGAGACCAGGGTTCAAATCCCGCACTCAGCCAGAAACTCGTTGGTGATTTTGGGCTCAGGCTCTCATCCTAACCTTCCTCGCAGGGTGGTTGTGAGGGTAAAAAGAGGGAAGAGGAGAACTTGGAGGAAAGGGGAGTATAACTGTAACAATGAAAGTGGTTTTTTTTTTCTTTTCATATTTTCAGACGAGTGCTGTGCTCTGTTCGGGGGGCTGTGCTCTCCTAGCCTTCAGCTCCCTCCTGGCTGTCATTGTGATCTTCCTTCCCAGCGGGCCGTGCGAGAGGAGGGTCTGCACCCTGGCTGGCTACATTCAGACAGCAGCGGGTAAGTCTATAAACCATCCTTTTTTGAAACTTGTATCTGTGAGTTTAACTGCTTACAGCAGAGAAGGGGGACATTTTTTTTATTTGTGTGTGTGTGTGTGTGTGTGTGCGCGCGCACACACACACACACACACATACATAGGGACGTGGGTGGCGCTGTGGGTTAAACCACAGAGCCTAGGACTTGCCGATCAGAAGGTCGGCGGTTCGAATCCCCGTGACGGGGTGAGCTCCCGTTGCTCGGTCCCTGCTCCTGCCAACCTAGCAGTTCAAAAGCACCTCAAAGTGCAAGTAGATAAATAGGTACCGCTCCGGCGGGAAGGTAAACGGCATTTCCGTGCGCTGCTCTGGTTCGCCAGAAGCGGCTTAGTCATGCTGGCCACATGACCTGGAAGCTGTACACTGGCTCCCTCGGCCAATAAAGCGAGATGAGCGCCGCAACCCCAGAGTCAGCCACGACTGGACCTAATGGTCAGGGGTCCCTTTACCTTTACCTTTTACATACATACACATACATTTTAATTGGTTTTTAACATATCATTTCCAACAATCATATAACATAACTTCTTATCTTATACAATGTTTTAGACTTCTGTCAACACCTCTGATGATTTTTTGTTCTTTATCACTTATTCTGCATTTCTTAATTTCTCTATTACTCTTAATTATCATTAACTAATAACTCTCCTCATAGTCTTTCTTGCAATATTTCAAATAGTCCCCCTCACAGAACTTCTTGTAGTCCTACTAGCGTAATCTGTTCATTACAGTTACTTTTTAAGTAGTATATTTACTCCAGTCTTCTAAGAATTTCTGGTCCTGCAGGTTTTGAACCCTTCCTGTTAATTTATCTAATTCTGCATAGTCCATCGGTTTCATCCGCCATTCTTCTTTTGTTGGTAATTCTTCTGAGAAGGGGGACCTTTAGAATCCCGAGGGCCGTATTCCCTTCTGAGCAGCCTTCTGGGGGCCACATGCGGCAGCAGAGTAGGTGGAGCCAGAAATGTGACTCTTGCCTTGCCGCAGTAGGCTAGTTTCTACACCCACATTCACAAACCCCTCTCTCCATCCTCCATCCAGGCAAGCAAAGAGGCATGATAAGAGGTAAAAGGCAGGCAAAAGCACTCAAGGAGAGGTGTGGCCTAGGAAGAATCCAGGGGGCCGGATAGAGAGGCTTGGAGGGCCACATTTAGCCAGAGGTCCACCATCCCTGATTTAGCCATTTAATTTTCTAAAGAAGAATTTCAACTGTGTGGGTGTATATAGGTACATATCTATAGAACAATATATATTTTATATCTTATGTATATGTTACTATTCTATTTTTAAAAAATGTTTCCTATTTCCTTGTTGCTTTAATCAATTTATATCTACTGAATTTTTCCTTGAGCTTATTCCTTCTTCGCTACTGGTGTAGTACTGGTTTTTCTAGACTTTTTAAAAAAATGTTTTGCTGCAGTGAACTAGAAATTCTCCATTGAGAATATGTGAACCTTCTTCATGGAACACATAGTGGACTAGAAACTTAAATTTGCCTCGCCTTGTTTTACGGAGAACGTGAGCGCTCTTCACAGAACCCTGTGGAAGGGAGTACATTTGCTCCTGCGGTTCTATACCTGTGTTTCTTCTCATCTGCCCCCCGTGCCAGTAGATAGATAGATAGATAAACCACGATGACATTGTTTATTTATTTTTGCTGCTTTTGCTGTTCAAGCGGAGACAGCGCCTGGGTTTCGTGATGAAGAAGACCAAAGCTAGCAGGTGGAGGGGAGGAGGGATGGGCGAGCGGCGTGAGGTACCCAAGAGTAGCCTTCCGACCTGAATCCCAATTGATTTCAGATTATTACTGTTGACTGGAAAAGGCACTGCATTTCAAAGCACCATTAATCCACAGCGATCTGAAATTAAGAGGCCTGGTGCTTCCTGAGCCATGGTTTGTGCGCTGAGGCCAGGAGGAAAAGGCAGGGACAAACGTCTTAAATGACCTCATTAGCTTGATTATACATGGAACAGTAAATTCTCCTTTGTCAATACAGCTTCCAGTTCTGTAGTCTGTTTACCTCCAGTGCGGAATCTCTCAATTCCACCGCCCAGGGATCCTTTGTTTTATTTTGTTGCTGGAGTCTCTTTCCTCCCTTTTAAACATGGGGGTACAATGGCAATGGTGTCTGTCAGGGGTGACGCAGCTTAGCTCCAGATTAAGGATGAGCAAATGTGTCACAGTTACCTCCACCGCCTCCCATTTTTCCCCAATCTCCAATTCAGTTTTTCGCATTTCCACATTGGAAAGCCAGTGTGGCTGTAGTGGTAAGAGTGGTAAGACTAGGATGTGGGAGACAGGAAGACTCTCATGAAAATTATTTAGCATTTTAGGGTGAATTTCTCACAATTCACATTTTTCTATGCAGTTTTGACTAATATACATACAGTGGCACCTCGGGTTACAGATGCTTCAGCTTACATATGCTTCAGGTTACAGGCTCCGCTAAACCAGAAATAGTACCTCGGGTTAAGAACTTTGCTTCAGGATGAGAACAGAAATCGTGCTCTGGCGGTGTGGCGGCAGCAGGAGGCCCCATTAGCTAAAGTGGTGCTTCAGGTTAAGAACAGTTTCAGGTTAAGAACGGACCTCCGGAACGAATTAAGTACTTAACCCGAGGTACCACTGCATATTTTTTTTTGCAATCAGTTTCTCCTAATACGCATGTGTGCGTGAGAGAGAGTTTCACTAAAGTATACATTTTGATGCACAATTCCTCCTAATACATGCCTTTGGCTTGGTTGAGGTTGCAAAATTTGACAAATGGTAGATTTCAAAGGATTGTTGGGTTTCCTTTCTTGCGTTGTAATGGGAAACTGCCTAATCTGCCGTTTTCTGAACCAATCTGCAAACAAAATTACATTTCTCTCCATCCTTCAGCATACTTCAGGATGGTACCTTTGCACCAATGCCAGGAAAATGAAATGAGCATTTCGGAGCTTGAGTCTTGAGAATAGTCATTAAAAACAACAACAACAACCAAGCCATTTCTCTCCAGAGGGTTTTTTAAATCCTTCCAACAGTTCCCCAATCTTTTTGTTTAATTTTTTTTAAAGAAAAAGGTTTTCTTTTCCTCCTGTTGTTGTTTGTTGTTTAGTCGTTTAGTCGTGTCCGCCTCTTCGTGACCCCCTGGACCAGAGCACGCCAGGCACTCCTGTCTTCCACTGCCTCCCGCAGTTTGGTCAGACTCATGTTTGTAGCTTCGAGAACACTGTCCAACCATCTCGTCCTCCGTCGTCCCCTTCTCCTTGTGTCCTCCATCTTTCCCAACATCAGGGTCTTTTCCAGGGAGTCTTCTCTTCTCATGAGGTGGCCAAAGTATTGGAGCCTCAGCTTCAGGATCTGTCCTTCCAGTGAGCACTCAGGGCTGATTTCCTTAAGAATGGATGTGTTTGATCTTCTTGCAGTCCATGGGACTCTCAAGAGTCTCCTCCAGCACCAGAATTCAAAAGCATCAATTCTTCGGCAATTATTATTTTTTTTAAAAGAAAAAGGATTTCTTTTCCTCCTACCCATCCCCATTTGAGCAAAGATGATTTGGAGTAAAAATGTACAAAAATGTACTTTGGAGTGTTGAGGGCAGCCCAAGGGCTAAAAGTAGCAAAGACCTCCACTTGGCCAGTTTTTTAGCAGTCTGCAGAAGGATAAGAAATCACATTGAGCAGCTTTCAGCAGCTGGAGGGAGTGGGCGGCAGGAACCATTTCTCTGCTGTTTAAAAGAAAGAGCCCCAAAGCAAGCTGAATTTTAAATAAGATGGTCTCCCAGTAACATCACATGGGGTGTTTTGTTTTTTGAGTGGGGAAGGGATGCAGCTCTGCGACAGAGCCCTGCTTTGCAATTCCCAGCATATCCAGGTGGGGCTGAGAATATCACCTGCAGAGCAGCTGCCGGTCAGTGCAGACAGCACCGAGCTAGATAGACCCAATGGTCTGATTCAATGCAGGGCACCAGCCTGAAATCCTGGAGGGCTGCTGCCTGTCGGTGTGGACAATACTAAGCAACAGGAGAGAAAGGTCTGACAAAGGCAACTTCATCTGTTTCTGAACCTTTGATTCAGAACCATGAGGCCTGGAATTGTGGTTTATTTTTAGGCGAGGAGCTTTAGCTCAGTAGGAGAACACTTGCTTTTTTGCAGATTCCATTGCTGGCCTCTCTGGGTAGGACCGGGAATGTTCCCCACCTGAAATTCTGGAGAGCCATTGCCATTCAGTGCAAACTATTCTGTGCTGGATTGACCCAATGGTCTGTAATAAGACAGCTCCCTATATTCTCTTGGTGCGTTTATACTGTCCAAAATTTTCTCATAAGTCCACATCTTGCTTCGCTCTGCTCCTCCTATTATTTCACCACTCACCGCTGTGTTGAATTTTGAAGGCATCTCAGGGCAGAGACCTGCCCTGTCGTATTGCCTCAAAGCATTAGACAGACCGACGATGCTACTCAAAACAGCTGAAGGATTGCAGATCCCTCCTAACACGCCTCCAGGAATAAGATGAGCACGCTGGATCAGGCCAATGGCCCGTCTAGTGTAGCATCCTTTTCTCACAGTGGCCAACCAGATGCCCTAATGGGAAACTAGCAATCGGGGCACAAGCACAATGGCACTCTCTCCTGCAAAATAATAATAATAATAATAAATTTTATTTATACCCTGCCCTCCCTGGCCAGAGCTGGGCTCAGGGCAGCTAACACCAATGAAATCACAGTAAAAACATAATAGGGGGAAAAGAAAAGAAAAGAAAAAAACCAATTTAAAATACAGGTTAAAATGCAATTTAAAATGCAGCCTCATTTTAAAAGTAGCCGATAAATCAAGACCATAAGGGGAGGGAAACATAAGGGTCAGACATAAGGGTCAGACTGAGTCCAAACCAAAGGCCAGGCGGAACAGCTCTGTCTTGCAGGCCCTGCGGAAAGATGTCAAGTCCCGCAGGGCCCTACTCTCTTGTGACAGAGCGTTCCACCAAGTTGGGGCCAGTACCGAAAAGGCCCTGGCCCTAGTTGAGACCAATCTAACCACCTTGCGACCTGGGACCTCCAAAATGTTGTCATTTGTGGACCTTAAGGTCCTCCGCGGGGCATACCAGGAGAGGCGGTCCTGTAGGTATGTGGGTCCTAGGCCGCATAGGGCTTTAAAGGTCAAAACCAGCACCTTAAACCTGACCCTGTACTCCAACTTGTATTCAGAAGCATCGCTGCCTCTGACTGCAGTAGCAGAGCACAGCCATCCTTGGCTAATAGCCACCCATAGCCTTCTCATCCTCCAGAAAATTGCCTAATGCTCCTTTGAAGCCGTCCAAGTTGGTAGCCATCACTGCTTCCTGTGGGAGCGAGTTCCATAGTTTAACTGTGTGCTGCCGGTCTGCCTCCGGGCGCTCCTTGCATCTTCCTCGGCCACCCACGGAGACGCCACATGGCATTCGCATATGGATTCCGCCCCCCTGTGCTAACTGGCTGTTGTCGCCAACGGCTTAATCCAATTCCAGGCCCAATAATCCTTCCCACTCTCCCCATCCCAAAATCTCAAGGGCTCCAGATGCATTTGTAGTTTTCATTTTCTTAAAAGAAAAACAGCATTTTGCAGGGAGGGGGTGATTCTAGCATCTGTCACTGTCCTTCTAGTGCCTCCTCAGACGCTTTGGGGCTCATCTGAGAGAGATTTTGGATCATCAGCAAGTTGATAAGGCTGTCATGTGGGAGGACTGCCATAAGCTGTTGCTTATGAATAACAACAACAGCAGCAGCAACAACAAGAACAATAGTAGTAGTAGTAGTAGTAGTAGTTTCTAACACTTTCTAAATGGTATCTCCAAGGACAGAAGTGTTGTGGTTTATGCTTAAAAAGACACCCCAGAGTTAAAGGCTGTTTGAAAATTAACATAGGAAGCTAACTTAGACGGAGTCAGAGCATTGATCCATTTACCTCCATGTTGCCAACACTGACTGGCAGCAGGGTTTCAGTCAGGGAGATTTTTCTGGATATTCCACCAGATATTGATCTTGGGACCTTCTGCATGCAAGGCAGATATCCTACGGCCACCCCGCCATAGTGAACTGTGACTGATGCAGTAAAGAAGTAGGTTTTGTCTTGCAGTGGACAGGGCAATGTGCAAAAGTGGGTTCCCTGTTTCCTCTCCCCTCCCTTGAGAAGCTAAGAAGGACCAGTAACCCCACTCCCAGTGTCGGTGGATCACAGCTCTCATTGTCCCTGCCCGTGGGTCCCTGCAACCTCTGTAAGGCCGTGAGTCCCCCACCACTGTTGCGGCCAAAGCCTGATCCATCCAGAAGAGGCGCCCAGGTAGCAAGGTTTTATCAGCACCATGGAGAGTTCCATGTGAGCCGCTTGACCCAGCTATGACAACCAGAAGAGCCCAGCTGCTGATCAGGCCAAAGGGACCTGCGTCCTGGACTCCTAGCGGCCAACCACATGCCCCAGTGGGAAGCCCACAAGCGAGGAATGAAAGCAACAGCCCTTTTCCCCTCGAGGTGGCCAGCAACAGGCATTCAGAGGCATGCTGCCTCCGACACGGGTGGCAGAACATAAGAGTTGTTGTCGCTGGCAGCCACCCATAGTCTTACCCTCCGTGAACTGGTCTATATAAGACTGGTCTGGTGAAAGCCTGTGATTATCATTATTTGATCTGTTTGTGGGCAGGACTCCGTCTCCCTCCCTCCCCCTCGCCTCGCCTCCCTGAAAGGAGCGGGCATCCTGCCAACAGCTGCTCTGAAGCTCTGCCAGGTAAGCATTTACACCCTCCAGGGGAGGACAGTTGGCAGGTTGCGCATCAATCCCTGCATCTTTACGGACCCACTGGAGAGCAAGTTCAATTCCCTCCTTTCTCTCTCTCTCTCTCTCTCTCTCTCTCTCTCTCTCTCTTTTAAAAAGCCCTTGCCTGTAAAAAGGGCCTTCCTGAAAGCTGGCAGCTCTTTGGATTCAGGAACCTTTCCTGCGTAGCTTTTATTTTCAAGGCAAAGCCATGCCATGTCTCTCTGAGCCCCTGGTCCAAAGCGGCAGGAAAGGGTTCCTCGAACCCTGAAGCAACCTTCCATCTCGATTCAAAATGTGGTCCTGTTGCATCCAAACATAAGACGAAAACTCAGCTTAGGAGCCGTCCTGCAAAAGTTGCCTATCGCGTGTGAAGAGGTGTCCCAATTGTGCGGTGAACAACAGACCTCTTTCCAAAATGCTTGTTTTGCTGTCCTCCGACGCAACACCCGTCTCTCGACTGCAGAGAAGCAGTCTCTGCCCAGGTGCCGTCATGTTGCAAGCCTCCGCAGGGACGTTGTGCATTTGCTTAATCCTCCCTGCTCAAGTCTAGAAGAATATCTGGCTGGGGAGGTGTTTAGTGTAAGCAGATTGCAGCCAGCTCTCTTAAGTAGCTGCCACCCAGTCAACAGGATTACCAAGGTGAAGACTGTTCAATAGGAGGGCATGTGGCTTTCACCACTGTCTCCCTAGTTCTGACTTAATTGGATTTTTTTTGGGGGGGGAGGAGAGACAGGATTGACAAGGGCACCCCTTCTGCAAGGAACTCTCTTTCAGGGAAAGTATCCCCAGCTGTTTTGCAAGCCAGTTGGAATCTCCAATTGGGACTCCCCGCAAAGGTTAATTAAAAAAAGATTACACAACGCTAACCTTTTCTTTTTTAAGTAACCTAATTAAATTCCCTAAGTCTGGGTGGCTTTTGTTGTTCCCCCTGCGAAGTTCTTCAGGAACTGGAGGATACCCTGGCCAGCAGTTTGCAAGCTTAACCTGATTAAGGTGGAGCCTCAAGGCAGACAGGCTGATTGCTGACGCCAGGCGTCTGTGCCCCATGGAACTGGGTGGGAAAGCAGACTGGCCCAGCTAATCTATTTAACCTCCTCTACTCCCAATGTGGAGGGATTGGCTTGAGAGGGCCTTTTTGTGGCTGTGCAGCTGCTATACATACGCACCAAGTCGGACTATCCCTCCCTTCTACCTCTGTGTGTTACCTGCTCTGACTGGCAGCAGCTCTTCGGGGTTTCGGACAGGAGTCTCTTTTCTCAGATCTGCTTGGGGGTGCTGGGGACTGAACCCAGGACCTTCTGCATGCAGACTCTCTCCCTTCCATTCTCTTCTCTGAAATCCTGGAGAGCGGCTGCCAGTCAGTGTAGAGAATAGTAAGCTAGATGGGGCAAAGAGCACCCTGCCCTGTGGACCAGTCTCTTAGTCTGGCATTGATCTGTGCAAATGATGGGTGTTAGGGAGTGTGTAAATTGGAGTTTTTGCCATAAAATAAACAACCTTGCAAATCCTTGAACGTCCAGTGGGGCCTACAGCAAAGCGTTGCTCCTGATAAGGGTCCCAGTTTGTTTGCTTTGCCCTGCTCCAGTATACTCCATTCCGTCGCTCCTCTCGCCTGGTTTTCCATCCCTCCCACCCTGTCAGCATTAAGTGACCTCTGGGCATGCTCTGTACTCAATTGAGCTATTTTGGGGTTCTCTCCCCTACACTTCAGGTTTTGTGGGGGGGTTGGTACTTCTGCAAACCTCGGGACTCAGCAGATCCTGTTGATACCCACCTCTTGCACATGGAGGGCGCTGCTTTGGCGACATAAGCCTTGGCACACACACACACACCAATACATCAGAAATAGTGCACCTGAGAGAAGAGAGGGAGCTATGGCTGCATCCCCTGCCCCGTATGATGGATGGTGCCGAGCCAGTAATTGACTATACTGTTGTTAAAGAGGCTGACAGCCCCATCTAAATGGGACTAGAAGGGAGGGTGGTGTCCTGCCTGGTGTCAATTCTGAGTTATAGGAGGGAGAATCCTCTTAGGCTCAAGTGCGCAGCAGCTATAAACAATTCCGTATCAGAGATCAGAATTAAAGCTGCCAATTATTGCAATGCCTTTACACAAATTCCAGTTCACACGTCGAATACTGTGTACATTTATGGTCGCCTCAACTCGGAAAGGATATTGCAGAGCTGGGAAAAGCTTCAACCCAAACGATCCAAGGCCTGGAATGACTCCCCTGTGATGGAAAGTTGCAATGTTTGCAGCTTTCTTTTCTAGAGAAAAGGGGAATAAGCAGAAATCTGTTAGAGGTGGTGTACAGAAGGATGCCTGTTGTGGGGAAAGTGAGCAGAGAAAAGCTTTTCTCCTGTACGATACTAGAACTCGTGAATATCCAATGAAGCTGAACATTGGAAGATTCAGAACAGGCAAAAGAGAGGACTTCTCCATGCAGCATGTTGCTAAACCGTGGAACTCACTGCCACAGGATGCAGAGATGGCCAACAATTTGGCTGGCTTTTGTTGTTGTTGTTTAGTCGTTTAGTCGTGTCCGACTCTTCGTGACCCCCTGGACCAGAGCACGCCAGGCACTCCTGTCTTCCGCTGCCTCCCGCAGTTTGGTCAAACTCATGCTGGTAGCTTTGAGAACACTATCCAACCATCTCGTCTTCTGTCGTCCCCTTCTCCTTGTGCCCTCCATCTTTCCCAACATCAGGGTCTTTTCCAGGGAGTCTTCTCTTCTCACAAGGTGGCCAAAGTCTTGGAGCCTCAGGTTCAGGATCTGTCCTTCCAGTGAGCACTCAGGGCTGGTTTCCTTCAGAAAGGAGAGGTTTGATCTTCTTGCAGTCCATGGGGCTCTCAAGAGTCTCATCCAGCACCAGAATTCAAAAGCATTGGCTGGCTTTAGAAGAGGTTTAGACCAGGGGTCGGCAACCTAAGGCCCATGAGCCACAAGCGGCCCATGGGGGGTCGTTTAACCAGCCCATGGACCCCCGCCGCCCACTTGCTTGGCTCCCGTGCACCACACTAAACTCTGCATTTTGGGAATCAGGAGTGGGGAGGGTTGTTCTTCCTCTCAGGACCTGCTTGTGGGCTCCCCATCTGGTTGGCCCCTCTGAGAAGGGGATGCTGGACTAGAGGGGCCTATTAGGCCTGATCCAGCAGAAAAAATTCTCACGGGTGTCTAGCATTTTGTGGACCAGTTGAAATCTGCTCTTGTGATTTGTATCTGCCCCCTACCTCCCATCAAACACTTTGCCAAATTTGAATCAAGATGTGGTGAAAATGATTGCCGTTGTTCCATTAAGGAAATCTAGTTGGTGATGAGGATGTGTTGACTCATCCCTTTTAGGGTTTGGACTGGCCTGGGCAGAAGCGGGACCCTCCTCCACTCAGAGGAGTGGAATAATAATAATAATAATAATAATAATAATAATAATAATAATAATTTTATTCTTTATATTCCTCTCATCTGACTGTGTTGCCCCAGCCACTCAGGGCAACTTCCAGCAAAATATAAAAAACACATTAAAACATCAAACATTAAAGCTTCCCTATACAGGGCTGCCTTCAGATGTCTTCTCAATATTTAGATGATGGCTCGTTTATTAATTTATATCAGAGTGGGGAACATTTTTAGCCTGGGGTGTCTCTCATACCCCCCATGGGCCAAATTTGCCAGGTGAGCAGAATAAAACCGGGAGGCTAATTAGACCCACGAACCAGAGGCTGCCAACCCTGGTTTTCCCCCCAAAATATGCTACCTAGTACTAACAAAGGCTTGTAAGTCAATCCAACTCATTGTAAGCTCATCGGGGCAGGGCTCTGTTTTTGCACTTAACCCTGTCCCATAAAACTAAGTGCATGCTGATAAACGTAAGCCGTGGCTCAGCGGATTTGCATCCGCAACGGTGCCACTGTGGCGCTGCACAGAGAGCCTGCGTGCCAGGGGAGCCTGGGTGAAAGTGGCAGGTGTTGATCAGGGCTCCGTGGCGACCGGAAACACTGGGAGAGGTTTGGAGCAGGCGGAGGGAGCGAAGAGAGGAATTTAATGGGTGGGTGGAGAGTGGCCCATCTGTCACCCATGACAGCGCAAGGACTGAACCCGTGATTCATTTTTTGCCTTGATAAATATATTAATCAGAGAGGTAATTGAACCAGAATGGCTCTTGACGGGTGGCTTTCGGGAACCAACAGCGACCGGTGCGAAGTGTGGCTCGGGGGGTGGGGAGGGAGGGAACTGCTGTGGGGCAGCAGCTGTCGCCTCCCGTCTCCCCACCCCATAGCCTTCAGGGAGTGGGAGCATACCTCATCCCCCCCCAATATTTTTTGGGATAACGTGTTGGATGCTGTTCAGTTGTGCTTTGGCCCTTGACGTTTCTGCTGCGTACGATTTGAACAAGCATGCAGCTGAGTAAGGATTTAGGAAAATGAGAAGCTGCCTTTATATGGAGTCAGGCCCTTGGGGCAGCTAGCTGGTGGTTATCAGCACTGACTGGCAGCAGCTCTCCGGGGTTTCAGATGGGGAGACATCCTCAGCCCTACCAGCAGATGTTGGGGATTTAAGCTGGGATGTTCTGTGTGCAACACAGATGCTGTCCCACTGGGTTCTGATCCTTTCCTTCAAAATAAAGCAAGAGTCTAGTCCTCATAGCTCTGAATGAACAGGTGACTTTCATATCTGCCTTATTTACTGCCTTATATGCGGAGTTCAATTGGCTCACCTGGTTCAGTATTGCCTACACTGACTGGCAGCAGCTATCCAGTGTTTCGGGAAACCTATAGGTCTATGACCTTGGAACATGGTGGGCTCTCCTTCAATGGAGTTTTCCAACAGAGCTTGGATTGCCACCTGTCAGGGATTCTATAGCTGTGATTCCTCCATTGCGGGGGGTTGAGCTAGATGACCATTGGGGGGGGCCCTTTCCAACTCTACAGTTCTATGAGTCTATGAATCTTCCCCACCTGTACCTGAAGATGCTGCTAGGGATTGAACCTGGGACCTTCTGCCTGCCAAGCAGGTGCTCTTCAACAACGAAGACCAAGACTCCAGCCTTCATGGTTCTGAATCAAGGATGGGCTAAAGAAGGGGGCTGCTTTTCCTGAGTCAGACAAATACTCCATCGAGCTCTGAGTGTAGACAAACCCTGGAGATTTGCTGCCAGTCAGTGTCGAGAATACAGAGCTGGATGGAGCAATGCCCCAATTCAGAATAAGGTAAAGGTAAAGGAACCCCTGACCATTAGGTCCAGTCGTGACCAACTCTGGGGTTGCAGCGCTCATCTCGCTTTATTGGCCGAGGGAGCCGGCGTACAGCTTCCGGGTCATGTGGCCAGCATGACTAAGCCACTTCTGGCGAACCAGAGCAGTGCACGGAAACGCCGATTACCTTCCTGCCGGAGCGGTACCTATTTATCTACTTGCACTTTGACGTGCTTTTGAACTGCTAGGTTGGCAGGAGCAGGAACCGAGCAACGGGAGCTCACCCCGTCGCGGGGATTCAAACCACCAACCTTCTGATCGGCAAGTCCTAGGCTCTGTGGTTTAACCCACAGCGCCACCCGCGTCCCCAATTCAGAATAAGGCAGCTCCTAATTTCAGGGAGCAGATATCCCCTCTTGACCAAGCAAATTCCTGCTGTTGGGACTCCTTGTTTTTCGTAGATGTTGGTGGTTTCAGAGCGATCCCCTCCCTGGAGTGAGCAAAGCTGTGCCAACCCTTCCAAGGGGCTGCTCTGGTGGAGGCCGTGGCCTAGACAGCATTTCCTCCCCGTTGTCAGTAAAAATAGTCCTCTCCCAGCTTCCTGTTTATGCATCAACTCCTGTGGCAGGTCTGTTTTTATGCAGCTGCTGGGAAGTGATGCTGTTCCTTTTGGTCGTTACAGAGGGACATCTCAAAACTCACGTTCATCTGCCTCCTCTTGTCTCCTCCAAATAGCCATTCTTTACTCTCTCTCTCATCCCAGTGGTGGGCAGCCTGGGATTCAGTAGAATGAACTTCACACAAGCTCTGAGACCCAGACCTCTCTCCCTGCATTAATTCACACGGGTTGTATTTAAGGCCCTGCCTGCAGTATACATTTAAAGGACTATGATGCCATTTTTAACAGTGGTTTCACAGTCAGTCCTGTTTGTGAGGGGTCTGTGTGTCTCCTAACAACTCAGAAGTGTGCATGCACACGAAAGCTGATACCAAGAACAAACTTAGTTGGTCTCTAAGGGATGTGGGTGGCGCTGTGGGTTAAACCACAGAGCCTAGGACTTGCTGATCAGAAGGTCAGTGGTTTGAATTCCTGCGACGGGGTGAGCTCCCGTTGCTCGGTCCCTGCTCCTGCCAACCTAGCAGTTTGAAAGCACCTCAAAGTGCAAGTAGATAAATAGGTACTGCTCCAGCGGGAAGGTAAACGGTGTTTCCGTGCGCTGCTCTGGTTCGCCAGATGCGGCTTAGTCATGCTGGCCACATGACCCGGAAGCTGTATGCTGGCTCCCTCGGCCAATAAAGCAAGATGAGCGCCGCAACCCCAGAGTCGGTCACGACTGGACCTAATGGTCAGGGGTCCCTTTACCTTTAAGGTGCTACTTAAAAAAACTGGAATTCTCAGGAGTCTTAGAGGGAAGGCACAGCTGCTCAAAGCTGTGATACTGCTTTAAATATATAGAGCAAAAGGGGCCTAAGTTTTACTTCGAACAGACCCTGGTTAGACCTAAGTCATGCAGGAATCTCAGCTAAAGCATCCATGACAGAGGGCCACCCATCCTCTGCTTAAAAACCTCCAAGGAAGGAGAGGCCACCACCTCCTGAGGGGAGACCGTTCCACTGTGGAACAGCTCCTACTGTCAGAACGTTCTTCCTGATGTTTAGTCAGAATCTCCTTCACTTGAAGCCTTGGGTTCGAGTCCTACCCTCCAGAGCAGGAAGAAACAAGTATGTCAAGAAATTGCTCCCATCACGCCTGGTCAGGGCCATGAGGCTGACAGGAGTTGGTGTCTAGCAACACCCACAGGGCCATAGGTTCCCCATTGCAGATTTTGGGGAGGTGGGAGTTGCCGCGAAGAGGTTGAACAGAGGAGAGGGGAGGGGAAGAGGGGTGTGTCTTCCCAAACCATCTTCTGCCCGAGGGAAAGTCTCTGCTGTATCCCTACAGCTCTCCCAAATGCTGCGGCTTCTGCCTTCCTCAAAGTGGGTGGCGGAGAAATATCTACCCCCTCCCTTCTTTTTCTTGGGCATGGTGTGTGTGTGTGTGCCCGGCTCTTATGCCAGACTGCCTCCGTTCTGGGCTGCCTTCCAGAAATGCAAAGGGCTGCTAAAATTAGTTCTTGAAGGAAGATGGTATGCTTGCATGTCAAACAGAGTGGTGGTGGTGGTGAGGTTTTGCCACATCTTAAAATCTAGATGCAGCTGCCTTTCTCTCTCCCCCCCCCCCCCCCCCGCACCCTGCCATTTAAATTTTTTATTAAATATTTTGCACATCAAAATAAGATGGGCGCTGCTTTTATTTCATTTTGGCTCTTGGAAAGAATTGAATAAGCAACATGGGACAGGTTTCCTGTTCCTGGAGTTGGCTGCCTTGCAACATCTGGGCAGCTGCAGGCTCCCTGCCCTGGCTTTACAAGAACAGGCAAGGTCCAACAAGCCAGCCAGCTGTTTCCAAAACGGTTCAGGCAGATGGCTCTGGCAACCTCAGAAGCAGGCCTTTTGCTGCTAGGCCCTATAACTAAAAAGGTAAAGGGACCTCTGACCATTAGGTCCAGTCGTGGCCGACTCTGGGGTTGCGGCGCTCATCTCGCTTTATTGGGAGCCGGTGTACATCTTCCGGGTCATGTGGCCAGCATGACTAAGCCGCTTCTGGCAAACCAGAGCAGCGCACGGAAACGCCGTTTACCTTCCTGCTGGAGCGGTACCTATTTATCTACTTGCACTTTGACGTGCTTTTGAACTGCTAGGTGGGCAGGAGCAGGGACCGAGCAACGGGAGCTCACCCCGTCACGGGGATTCAAACCACTGACCTTCTGATCGGCAAGTCCTAAGCTCTGTGGCTTAACCCACAGCACCACCCGCGCCCTAGGCCCTATAACCTGCATGTGAATAGACACTCCGTCCTCATTTGTGGCATTCTAGTTAAAGGCCCTATAACTAGACGGAGGACGGAGTGTCTATTCACATGCAGGTGGGCCACTGTGAGACCAGGATGCTTGGCTAAATGTGCTTCCCATGACCTGATCCAGCAGCCAGGCTCTCCTGTGTTCTTATGAACCATTAGATCCAATGAATTTCATCAGTCGATGGATGATGGTATCCAGCTCTTATCAGAGATATTGGACCGTCTTCTTTCTGTACCTCTGTATTTTGTTTTGCAGCTGGAGGCTTCATTAATTCCGCCATTGATGCATATATTCTCATAGGATACCTGCCCATAATGTTCGGAGGTAATTTATTGCCTCCAATATCTGCCAGAAATACCTCTACTAGAGCAATCCCATATTTGTCTTACCCTCGGGGGGGGGGAACTATTGTGCCATAATGGCTGCTGTATCCCATGCTTGCTCAGATGTTGGGGGTGCGGGGACAACAACATAGGTAAAGGTAAAGGGACCCCTGACCATTAGGTCCAGTCGTGACCAACTCTGGGGTTGTGGCGCTCATCTCGCTTTACTGGCCGAGGGAGCCCGTGTACAGCTTCCGGGTCATGTGGCCAGCATGACTAAGCCGCTTCTGGCGAACCAGAGCAGCGCATGGAAACGCCGTTTACCGGTACCTTCCTGCAGGAGTGGTACCTATTTATCTACTTGAACTTTGATGTTCTTTCGAACTGCTAGGTTGGCAGGAGCAGGGACCGAGCAACAGGAGATCACCCTGTCGTGGGGATTCAAACCGCCAACCTTCTGATCGGCAAGCCCTAGGCTCTGTGGTTTAACCCACAGTGCCACCCGCGTCCCTTATGGGATGCCCGCTGTATCCCATGCTTGCTCAGGTGTTGGGGGTGCAAGGACAACAACATAGAGAACCGCAAATGTAGCGACACACAAGCAGTCCTTTGAAACACCGCCAGTGCCCACCAATTGGGGATTGTGCCATTGACGACGCTTGCAAGCCGCCCACTCACGGAGGGAACCATTGAACTTGCAATGACAACACACACACAAACACACCCCAACATGGACTCTCACACCTAGGGGCAAAGGAGGAGTCTATTTTACCCTGATTTATATGCAGATTTAGGCAGTTTGGACCCAATTGAGTTTTAAATCGCTTTTTTGTGCCAAGCGCTCACTTATGTCCAAGCTACTCGTGTTGTTAGTGAGTCTGATTATAATTGGGTTGTAGCCAGCTAAGTTTTACTCAGAGAGGACCTACTGAAATGAATGGGCCCAGGTTACTTATGTCCATTATTTTCAGTGGGTCTGCTCTGAGTAGGGATTAGCATTGACGATAACACATAATATGCTAAATCACATACATAATACTTATAAAAGAGTCAAATGCTCTATTTCTGCAACGTGATTAATTTGTTCCGTCGCCCTCAAAATTTGCCACCACCTGCTCCTAACCCCCCCCCCAAGTGCGCACTTCCGCAGCTTCTGAACACGAAGGGGTTATTTTTCGCTTTGCCCTAAATACCCCGCCAATGGCCAGGCGCATGGCTTTCGAGTTCTTTGCAAAGGATTCTGGGTAGGCTGGCCGAATTATCAAAGGCCTCTTTTGTCCAATATGGCTTTCGAAAGCTGGACCCATCATTCTCCCGGCTTTTTTTCTTGGCAGACGAGGAAGGGTTAAGCCTGGATCTCGCCCCCCCCCCCCCCGTGACCTTGGTGGAGCAGTCGGATTGCTTTGGGAAGCCAGTAAAACCGATAAACCCTGTTGCCTTCTGATAGGGATATAAAAAATATAATTACTTCAGCGGTGACTTATGATTCAATGAAAGCAGAGCCTTCCCCCCCCCCTCTCTCTCTCGCTGCCCCCACCGCTCTGGTTTTCTTTTATTGAATTATGCAGTGGTATTCCTCAAAGACCGTTAGCAGATGGCCGACTCCGTCCAGGCGTTTAATAGGTTGAATTACTGCCCTTCGGAGAGAGTCTCCCTTCCAACCAAGGTGGATTAGAATGCCATTTCCACCACACACACACACACACACACAGCCCACCCCCAGCGAGTGCCGTTCTTCTGGGTTGCCCTGCCGCATGTTTACGACAGCGAAGAGAGGGCGCTGCCGGCGCCGTGTTTTACGGAGAGAAAGGTTCACGGAGCGAATCCTACCGGGGCGTCGGACTTGATCGCTCTCTTTACAGCGGTGCCTTCACGAGGGCCCTGCGATCATGCGTGGCTGTTTTGCAACTCCTGTTTTGCAAGGAACGGGATGGAGGGGAGAGTTGAGGGGGGGAAGAACCCCACACGAGTGAGATATTCAGAATGGGGAGCACTCCGTTGTGTGCTCTGCATAATAGCAAACTCAGTGCCAATGGGAACGGAGCCGAAATACAGTGGTACCTCGGGTTAAGAACTTAATTCGTTCCGGAGGTCCGTTCTTAACCTGAAACTGTTCTTAACCTGAAGCACCACTTTAGCTAATGGGGCTTCCTGCTGCTGCTGCTGCTGCGCTGCCGAGGCATGATTTCTGTTCTCATCCTGAAGCAAAGTTCTTAACCTGAGGTACTCTTTCTGGGTTAGCAGAGTCTGTAACCTGAAGCGTCTGTAACCTGAAGCGTCTGTAACCCGAGGTACCACTGTAGGACTCTTGAGGAACAGGAGGGAGGAATCGGCAGGTTCAGAGTAGCCCCGAGGGTTGGAGAAGTGTAACACTTTAAAAAATAAAAATAAATGAAACGGGCAAGAAAAAACTGAAAATTCAGCATGCACAACAGCCACAGCCACAGCCAACCCCCAACATAACTCACTCCCTGACTAGTCATGCAAGATGCTTAGAAGCTACTGCCAAACCTTTTTATATGAAGAACCATAGAATTGTGGAGTTGGAAGGGACCCCAAAGGTCATCCAGCCCAACCCCCTGCAATGCAGGAATCTCAGCTAAAGCATCCATGACAGAGGGCCGTCCAACCTCTGCTTAAAAACCTCCAATGAACCTCCCGAGGGAGACGGTTCCACTGCTGAATGCCTGTTCCCATCAGAAAGCTCTTCTTGTTTAGTTGGAATCTCCTTTCTTGTAATTTGAAGCCATAGGTTCTACCTTCTGGAGCAGCAGGAAAAAAGGATATCAGCTGATTTTCTGTTTTGACTTTAATGTATGAAAATTTTAAGGTGTGTGTGTGTGTGTGTGTGTGTGTGTGTGTGTGTGTGTTATCATCAGAATATTTTGACTGATCTGGATAACTGGTATATGTGTTATCTACCTCTCTTTCAAATCAGAACCAGTGAAGGCCGTGAATGTCCTGTGTGAGTGTCTGGAGGCGGTTGGAGGATGGATGGCGGCTAACAGATTGAGGTTGAATCCTGACAAGACAGAAGTACTGTTTTGGGAAGACAGGAGGCGGGCAGGTGTGGAGGACTCCCTGGTCCTGAATGGGGTAACTGTGCCCCTGAAGGACCAGGTGGGAGTCATTTTGGACTTGCAGCTGTCCATGGAGGCGCAGGTTAATTCTGTGGGCAGCTGTTTACCAGCTCCATCTGGTACGCAGGCTGAGACCCTACCTGCCCGCGAACTGTCTCGCCAGAGTGGTGCATGCTCTGGTTATCTCCCGCTTGGACTACTGCAATGCGCTCTATGTGGGGCTACCTTTGAAGGTGACCCGGAAACTACAATTAATCCAGAATGTGGCAGCTAGACTGGGAGTGGCTGCCAAGACCACATAACACCGGTCTTGAAAGACCTACATTGGCTCCCAGTACGTTTCCGAGCACAATTCAAAGTGTTGGTGCTGACCTTTAAAGCCCTAAACGGCCTCGGTCTAGTATACCTGAAGGAGCGTCTCCACCCCCATCATTCTGCCCAGACACTGAGATCCAGCGCCAAGGGCCTTCTGGCGGTTCCCTCAGTGCGAGAAGCCTAGTTACAGGGAACCAGGCAGAGGGCCTTCTCGGTAGTGGCACCCGCCCTGTGGAACGCCCTCCCACCAGATGTCAAAGAGAACAGCAGCTACCAGACTTTTAGAAGACATCTGAAGGCAGCCCTGTTTAGGGAAGCTTTTAATGATTGATGCATTACTGTATTTTAATATTTTGTTGGAAGCCGCCCAGAGTGGCTGGGGAAGCCCAGCCAGATGGGTGGGGTATAAATAATAAATTATTATTATTATTATTATTATTATTATTATTATTGATTAGAGTTTGGATACAGTCCTTATGTACGCTTAGGGAAGGGTGTAGCTCAGCTGGTAGATCCCCTTCATTGTGTCCAGAAGGTCCTAGGTTCAATCCCTTCTCTACAACCCTTCAAGGTAGCTAGGACTGAGAGCGGCTGGCCTGAGCTTCACTGCTGAGTGGGCATTTGAACCCTGGCTCAGATCCAGCGCTCTGTCCTCTGCCAGACAGCGGCTCTTTAGCACAGTGTGTGTCAGGGTCCCACAGGAGGAGCACAGGATTTGAACTCGTGACCCGGCAGCCCACGTGCGCTCTTCCTCGCAGTGACGACGCAACTTCGCCTGGGAGCTGCGCTTTCCTGTTTTTGTCGGCTTGTGCTGGAAGAGCCGCTTTGTGGAATTTCTTTTTTAATCACAGCGCTGACAGGCGGAGAGAGCGAGAGACTATTCCCTGGAGTGCAGGGCTGGGATTGAGGAAGTCGGCTGCAACCACGTGGTTCAGAAAAGCGACTTTCCTCTCTGTAATGAATATATCTTTCTGGGGGAGGATTGACAATTCCACTCCGCCTGGTCAACATCTGCATAAGAAAGAAAGAAAGAAAGAAAAGTGGTAGGATGGCAAGTTTATGGGTGTGTATATGTACATGCCTTGCCAACAAAGGTCCGTATAGTTAAAGCCATGGTTTTCCCGGTAGTGATGTATGGAAGTGAGAGCTGGACCATAAAGAAGGCTGATCGCCGAAGAATTGATGCTTTTGAATTCTGGTGCTGGAGGAGACTCTTGAGAGTCCCATGGACTGCAAGAAGATCAAACCTCTCCATTCTGAAGGAAATCAGCCCTGAGTGCTCACTGGAAGGACAGATCCTGAACCTGAGCCTCCAATACTTTGGCCACCTCATGAGAAGAGAAGACTCCCTGGAAAAGACCCTGATGTTGGGAAAGATGGAGGGCACAAGGAGAAGGGGACGACAGAGGACGAGATGGTTGGATAGTGTTCTTGAAGCTACCAGCATGAGTTTGACCAAACTGCGGGAGGCAGTGGAAGACAGGAGTGCCTGGCGTGCTCTGGTCCATGGGGTCACGAAGAGTCGGACACGACTAAACGACTAAACAACAACAAATATGTACATGCAGGAGAGACTGGGAATTTTTTAAATTCTGTGCCGTGACTAGCCTTATGTTAGCGGCTCACTCTGGCCTCTCCTACCTCTGATCCAAAACATTTTCACCGAAAAGTATACTCAAAAGTCTCTGTGCCATCGGGGAAATTTCATGCAGAAGGATGCATCTTTTTAAAGGCGCGATTGCATCCCCCCAAAAGGATCTGTTAAGGAAGGGCGCCTGCGAGTTTTTGCACGATCTTTTCACCGAGATATCTGCCGAGCGGTTTGGAAATAGGGAGAATGGACTTTAAAAGAGGGAAAGTAGCAGAGGGAAAGTGGAATTGATGGGTCTGTCCATTCCTGCCTCAGATAAAGAGTTTTCTCCAAGCGACGGAGAATGACTACATTAATTACCGTCCTGCCGGCATCCGCCCACAAGGCACCATTCATTAAGATCTTACTGAGGCGGGAATGCCTCTTCTAAACCGCCCCCCCCATTCCCCATGGGATTGTAATGGGGGGGGGGCTGAGGAAGAGGAAAGCGCAATGGACCTAATAATCCCATCCCAGAAGACTAATCCGGTTAAATGAATCTGATATCTGAGATGTTTTCGGAATCCCAATTCCATGGAGGGTCGTCTATTTCGCCTAAGTACAGTGTATGGCCTTGTGAAAGTACCTTTTATGGCTAGGCAGATCTCTCTCTCTCTCTCTCTCTCTCTCTCTCTCTCTCTCTCTCTCTCCCCCTCTCTCTCTCTTTCAGTGGATGTGGGTCTCTCTGCCCACCTGCTTTAAAAACCACACACACGCCAAGCATAGCTCCTTAGCCTGTGGCCCCAACCCCACCTACTGGGGAGCAAGCCCCATTGAATTCAATAGGACTCACTTTCAAGTAAAGGGGATGGCAGCCAGGGAGGGAGGGAGGTGAAATAGCACGCACTAGAAAGGGCAAGCCTGGCTGGCACCCAGAACTGGAGCACTCCTCACTGCAATATTTTGTGGCAGGTACAATTTGCCATAGAAAAGCAATGACAAACCTAGACAGCATCCTAAAAAGCAGAGACATCACCTTGCCAACAAAGGTCCATATAGTTAAAGCTATGGTTTCCCCAGTAGTGATGTATGGAAGTGAGAGCTGGACCATAAAGAAGGCTGATCGCTGAAGAATTGATGCTTTTGAATTCTGGTGCTGGAGGAGACTCTTGAGAGTCCCATGGACTGCAAGAAGATCAAACCTCTCCATTCTGAAGGAAATCAGCCCTGAGTGCTCACTGGAAGGACAGATCCTGAAGCTGAGGCTCCAATACTTTGGCCACCTCATGAGAAGAGAAGACTCCCTGGAAAAGACCCTGATGTTGGGAAAGATCACAAGGAGAAGGGGACGGCAGAGGACGAGATGGTTGGACAGTGTTTTCGAAGCTACCAGCATGAGTTTGACCAAACTGCGGGAGGCAGTGGAAGACAGGAGTGCCTGGCGTGCTTCATCCATGGGGTCACGAAGAGTCGGACACGACTAAACGACAACAACAATTTGCCATTTTAAAATGCATACAAACCTCTCCCTTCCTCCAGAGATCTACGGTTTCGGCCCCCCTTTTTTAAATCCTCACAACAGCCCTGCTAGGTGGGTTAGGCTGACGCTTAGCTAGTAACCCAAGAAGGTCACCCACTGAGCTTTGCAGTTAAATGTGGATTCGAACCCAGCTCTCTTTGCTTCTGGTCCAAAGGTGGGGCGTCTCTGTCTCCCCATGCCCTGCAGACCAGCTTTGCTAGGTAGGCGGGGCCACCCAGCCTCAGTTGATTGACAGGTGGGGCACCACTTGGGGATATGGCTTAGAGGGCTCAATTTGCACTGCCCTTTCTATCTCCAGCCCTCCGACTAGCCAGGGCCCACGTAAATTATTCAAACTGCAGATTTTGTACGGCGCTCAGAACGATTACTGGCTGTGGACTTGATTTCCAAGTACAGAGTTTTGATAGTCCCTCTGTGTATATTAAAAAAATATTTTTTAGAATAAACAGAAGTGGTCCCTGGCATCTCCCAGGTGATTGTGGAGCACTGTGGGGAGAATAGACCCCTCACCCTTTGATCCTAATCTTAGATTTTACCTACTAGGGAGGAAAGAAGCTGGGAAATCCTTGTTTTGCAATAACAGGAGGACACAAACGCCTCTTTTGCTCTCTTTCTCTCCCTCTCTGCAGATGATAACGTTCTCTGAGATGGCTATTATTTAGGCCATTATTCTAATGGGGCATGTTGGCCATCTTGAATTCATCATCTTAATAGGAGACCATTTGCAGTATCCCATTAGCTTAATAAAGGCTCCCAGCTGCTTGGAGAGCTGGGGGGTTGATGTTAGCACAGGGCATTGGGGAGCAATGGCAGCGGAGGGAGCAAGAGAGAGAGAGCAAAGGCACATTAATTCGACAGATTATATTGGATGGCGATGCTGACGAGGCTCCTTTTCTCCAGACCTCATCACACTCTTTGTTTCTGCAAAGCATTCGCCAAGGCAGTCCCTGGCGGATTAGGCCCTGTGTTGGTGGATTTCAGGCTCTGCATCCGGATTAACTCCTAGGGTGGCGCTCCCTTCTGGGTGACCCTCTGGAGGTCAACATGGGCAACAAATGTAAATGCCACTTTTGCCCAGTAGGGGTTCCTAGGTTCCTAAGTTTCTGGGGTGTGTTCAAGGGCAGCCCCATAGAGAGCTCATTGCAGTAGTCCAGCCTGGAGGTTACCAGAGCATGGAGTGCCATGGGCTAAGGTGGGTTAGCAGGGGAGGCCTGCGTGGTGCCCTGCAGATATTGTTGCGCTCTCAGCTCCCGTCAGCCCCAGCCAGCATGTCTGACAAACCAGGGATGGTGGGTGGTTTCTAGAGAACGGCTGTCTCTGATCGGCCCAACAACCTGGTCGGGCATGATCCACATTAATATATATTCTGCCAGTATCTATCCCGGTTGCAATGCTTGGAACAAACTACAGCTGATAATAAAACACATTTTCTCCAGGCGCCTGCAGAATTGCGGGCCTGCTATTGTTCTAACAGGGATGGGGGTGGTGCTGTGGTCCAAACCACAGAGCCTAGGACTTGCCGATCGGAAGGTTGGCAGTTCGAATCCCCGTGACGGGGTGAGCTCCCGTTGCTCGGTCCCTTCGCCTGCCCACCTAGCAGTTTGAAAGCACGTCAAAGTGCAAGTAGATAAATAGGTACCACTCTGGTGGCAAGGTAAACGGTATTTCCATGCGCTGCTCTGGTTCGCCAGAAGCAGCTTAGTCATTCTGGCCACGTGACCCGGAAGCTGTCTGCGGACAAACACTGGCTCCCTCAGCCTATAGAACGAGATGAGTGCACAACCCCAGAGTCGTCAACGACTGGACCTAATGGTCAGGGGTACCTTTACCTTTATTGTTCTAACACCAAAGGACGAGCTGAGTTAAGTTACGAACTTTTAAAATCCCCATCTAGCTGGAACCAGGTGAACCTCACCCCCACCACTAGAGAATATGGGAACAGAGCGAGAGAAGATTTTGTCACTTGGGAGGCTGTGATAATTGGGATGGAAATTTTGACCCAGTTCTCTGCCTCCGAGGGGAATCTCTGCATGTGAAAAGCGCCACCTCATTCCCCTCTTTCTTTCCCCGTTGGGTTTGTTGCCCACTGGGGACCCCTTCTTGGGCAGGGGCAATTGAAAGAAATTCCCTGCAAGTTGCTGAAGTGTGTGGTCCTCTCATTTTTTGGCTGAGCACGTGCACAAGAGACATCTGCCTCCACGCACACAGATTTGCGCGCACGCTCTGGGGCCGTTTTGACTCTCCTTCGGGAGTAAGGAAGAAAGGGTCTTTGGATCTTGGCGCTTGCAGGCGGGGAGAGCCTTTTGTCAAATTTGTCTCCGCCAGATCTGAGCCGCCTGTCAGTCTTTTGAACGGGGAGTTTTGCTTGCCTCTGTGATCTCTGTTTCTTCGTCTCCTGTGGGGAGGTGTTTAAACACCTCCCTGCCTTTAATTATCTGTCCCCTTTGGTGATTGAGTGAAAAGCTTGAACTGATCAAAGAGACAGATGGCAGTTGACCGAATTTAGAGACCCCCGATGCCATTCTACTTCACTGCCAGTGCAACTTGATGCCCTTTCGGCAATTGGGAAGGGATGCAGCTCAGTGGCAGAACATCTGCTTTGCATGCAGAAAGTCCCAGGTCCGATCTGGGTGAAAGGGCTGGGGAAAAGACCCCCTGCCTGAAATCCTGGATAGCCACTGTCGCTGTTCAGGGAAGTTTTTTTTAATGTCTGAGGGGCTTTTGGTGTTTTTAAAGATTTTGTTGGAAGCAGCCCAGAGTGGCTGGGGCAACCCATTCAGATGGGCAGCAAATAAGCAATAATAATAATATAGGTAAAGGTAAAGGGGACCCCTGACCATTAGGTCCAGTCGTGACCGACTCTGGGGTTGCGGCGCTCATCTCGCTTTATTGGCCGAGGGAGCCGGCGTACAGCTTCCGGGTCATGTGGCCAGCATGACTAAGCCGCTTCTGGCGAACCAGAGCAGCACACGGAAACGCTGTTTACCTTCCCGCTGGAGCAGTACCTATTTATCTACTTGCACTTTGACGTGCTTTCAAACGGCTAGGTTGGCAGGAGCAGGGACCGAGCAATGGGAGCTCACCCCGTCGCGGGGATTGGAACCACCGACCTTCTGATCGGCAATCCCTAGGCTCTGTGGTTTAGTTAATTAATGCAGCTACTTTTCTATCTCAAGCTGAGGTGTAATTTGGGTAATTTTTAAGATTGTTCAGCTCCATGCCTTGTCACTCTCTGTTTCTCTCACTCCTGTATATGTGGGTCCAGCTTGGCCCAAATGTACACACAAAACAAGATGGTAAGGGGGAACACACCCCTTCAGGTTGCCAGTGGTTTTGGGGGGCTGGGTTCCTTTTGAATGACAAGTCACCTCTGCAAGCAGAAAGCTTAGTGCAGGGGTCAGCGAACTTTTTCAGCAGGGGGCTGGTCCACTGTCCCTCAGACCTTGGGGGGGCGGCGGACTATATTTTGAAAAAAAAATAAAAACGAATGAATTCCTATGCCCCACAAATAACCCAGAGATGCATTTTAAATAAAAGCACACATTCTACTCATGTTAAAACACGCTGATTCCTGGATTGTCCATGGGCCGGAATGAGAAGGCGATTGGGCCAGATCCGGCCCCCGGGCCTTAGTTTGCCTACCCATGGCTTAGTGCCTCAGGAGAGGAAATGAGCTTACCTAGCTGACTCCACAGCACACTAATTTCTGTTTCCAGGGAGAATCCCACCTCCAATGCTCTCCCACCTGTAGTCCGAAGTAGTTGAGCCCAATGCTGCCTTGGTTTCTGTACAGCAACCGCTTTGGCTGCCGTACTCCAAAACATTGGCCTTCCCAGTGGCTGCAGGACCAGGACCACGGAGTCACGAATTCCAGCATTCATTAACCGCTCTGGGGCAGGGAGAAACTTTGCCCCACCTGCGTCCTGGCACATGGCCTTGTTCACCCTGCTTGGTAGGTCTCCGCGCTCACCCTGGGCTCCCTTTTTTATTTTAGGTTTGCAAATTGGCAACGGTGCCCTTAGAAGATCAGACCTTGGGCGTGTTCTTTAATTGGTGCAAGAGGGCTTGGGAAAGCAGCGCTGAAAACCCACGCGGACTCATTTGATCCTCCCGGCATGTTGCTTTGATAATTACAAGCTTATAGGTGAAGATGAGTCTTTGATGTATTGACAGGTTTCACCCGGGCGGGAGGAAAATTCCAATGAGGTTGAAGATGTGCACGGTTTTCCTAAGTCGATACAGGCAAAATGGTCTCCTTCACTTTTGACAGGAGAGGGTGTTTCTAAGAGTGGGAGAGGAAAGCAGAGATATCCTTGGATGGATTAATTTTCTATATTTAAAAAAAAAAAAATCCAAGACAGCAAGCAGAAAGAACAGATTGTAGTTAATTGCTGCTAAGCATCCACAGTTCAGAGCAGCTCAGGAGGGAATGGGGAGCAGCACACAGGAGCTGGTGGGCTGAGGCGGACTCTGTCTTGACCTTGAAGGCAACATCTGAGGGCTTTGAGGAAAGAGAAAAAGAAGGCCACCAGAGTTCTGGCTATCTTGGCTCTCCTTGGCAGAAGCAGAACTTGAACTCGGGTTACCATTTCTGCTATACAGTCATACCTCATGTTACGTCCGCTTCATGTTACGTTCTTTCAGGTTACGTCCCGCAGCAACCCGGAAGTACTGGAAAGGGTTACTTCTGGGTTTCGCCGCTCGCGCATGCGCAGAAGCACAAAATGACGTCATGCGCATGCGCAGAAGCAGCAAATCGCAACCCGCATATGCGCAGATGCGCCACTGCGGGTTGCGCTCTTTTAATGTTGCGAACAATGACAAACCTAGGTCATAAAGAAGGTCCGTATAGTTAAAGCTATGGTTTCCCCAGTAGTGAGGTATGGAAGTGAGAGCTGGACCATAAAGAAGGCTGATGGCCGAAGAATTGATGCTTTTGAATTATGGTGCTGGAGGAGACTCTTGAGAGTCCCATGGACTGCAAGAAGATCAAACCTCTCCATTCTGAAGGAAATCAGCCCTGAGTGCTCACTGGAAGGACAGATCCTGAAGCTGAGGCTCCAATACTTTGGCCACCTCATGAGAAGAGAAGACTCTCTGGAAAAGACCCTGATGTTGGGAAAGATGGAGGGCACAAAGAGAAGGGGACGACAGAGGAGGAGATGGTGGGACAGTGTTCTCGAAGCTACCAGCATGAGTTTGACCAAACTGCGGGAGGCAGTGGAAGACAGGAGTGCCTGGCGTGCTCTGGTCCAGGGGGTCACGAAGAGTCGGACACAACTAAACAACAAACAACAACAGTAATGTTGCGAACGGGCCTCTGGAACGAATCCCGTTCGCAGCCAGAGGTACCACTGTATTTTTTCATGCCTAATTAAATCTGAGCGGAGGGAAGGGTGAAAGGACAAGCAGGTGACTTCGCTGGCTAAGGGCAAGCTGGGATGTTGACCCAACAAGCGACACGCCCCACCCCCAGGACATAAAAATTTAAGCAGAGCTCTGCTGGATCAGGCCAATGGCCCATCTTAGTCCAACATCCTGTTCTCACAGTGGCCAATCAGATGTCTCTTCGTAGATCAGAGATGGGAGAACCTGTGGCTCTCTGAACATCTTTGGGCTTCTGCTCCCATCGACCGTGCAACCAAGACAATGGTCAGGGATAATGGGAACATCCGGAGGGCCCATCCCAAGAAAATATCTGTACACAAGCTTTGGGTTATTGTTTAAAGCGTCTGTTTTTGGCGAGCAACCTAGTTTAATTAACGTGGCACGTCAGTGATTTTGCAAAGCTCCCGGTTAACTAACCTGTGCAACAGAATCGCTTTATTAATACGTCTGCCCAGGCAGGTCATGGCAAAGTTTTGCTTTATAAAAATAGTCCGTTGCCCAATTTGTATAGAAAGAACATGAATTGTCTTGTTGTTTTTTATTCAGAAGGCTTTCACTAGCGTGGCCGCCTTTTTATATTAACTGCTTTTGTGTACTTTCTGTTTCTTTCTTTTTTTTAAATAAGAATTCTATGGTTCTTTTGGATGAAGTAGTCATTACTCTGCTGTGATTTCCAGTTTATTTAGCTCCCCTAAAATTGGTGTTTAATCCCTGCGCAAACTCACTTTTCTTCTTTTTTGTATTATATCTCATTGTGCAGGATTGATTGTATATGCTTGTGTGTGTTCATACACCAGGTACATATGTTTGCTGTTCTTGGAGCCTGTCTATTATTATTATTGTTGTTATTATTACAGTGGTACCTCGGGTTAAGTACTTAATTCGTTCCGGAGGTCTGTACTTAACCTGAAACTGTTCTTAACCTGAAACACCACTTTAGCTAACGGGGCCTCCTGCCTCTGCTGCGCCGCCGGAGCACGATTTCTTTTCTCATCCTGAAGCAAAGTTCTTAACCTGAAGCACTATTTCTGGGTTAGCGGAGTCTGTAACCTGAAGCGTATGTAACCTGAGGTACCTCTGTATTAATATTATTATTATTTATTTCAATTTATATAACGCCTCTCAGGGCTGTTCACAACATAAAAATACAATAAAGAAAACATATATGTCAGGGGTTCAGGGAGAGAGGCACAGGTGAGGGAGGAGACCGAGAGCGAGGGGGAAGAATTCCAGGACAGCGAGGAAGAGGATGACGATGACTTGAGGGATTCCATGAGTCTTTCAAGTGAATCGGAGGATTGCCAGAAGGGAGCGCCTGTGGTCAGGCCCAGGGGAACCCAAAGTGGGAGCTGGGAGTCGGGACCGGGTTCTCCGCCGGAGCGCAGTGAAGGGGGTGGAGATTCCAGTGTGACAGGAGAAGCAGGTCAGAAAGCAGAGAGGGAGGGGAGATCGGGGCAAGGCATCCTCCCGGAAGGGGAGGAGAGTAGTACAGGGAGTAGTGTAGCTGTCAAGAGGAAGGTCAGAGGTAGCGAACGCGCGCCAAGTTCAAATGTGGAGGCGCGCGGAAATACAGGGAGCCCGGAGGAGGAGCCAGGTCCCAAAGCACGCAGGAGGGGGGGAAGAGTTGTCTGGGGATTCAGCGTCAGGGGAATCCAGGAGGGGCGAAACCCCGGGGGGCAGGAAGACCCTGCGGAAAAGGAAAGAGAGGAAGAGGTGGAGCAGCACAAGCCTCTTAAACTGGTGCAGGGGAGGGACTGACTCAGAGGGGACTTCAGCGGTCTAAGCGTAACAGATGTGGGGCTGCGCGCCTCGGCTGTGGAGGGTACAATGTACTGCAATAAAGATCGTTGTATATAAAACTGGACTTGGCGTTGGTCTCTTGTGAGCTGGGACCTGAGGCAGCCCTGACAATATAATAAAAATAAGAAGAAAAACAAACCAATAATCCTTCCTCTCACAACACATTTAAAAGGGTATCTGATGTTAATCAGCCAGAGGTCTGGTTGAAGAGGAACGTTTTTTGCCTGGCTTCTAAAGGTGTACAATTGGACATGTTATATAAAATCTGATGGCAATATTCTACCTTGGCTGTCGGGAGACATTAATGCCTCTGCATCCGAGTTGCTGGGAAGGAACTGCAGTTGGGGAAAGTTGCTTGTGGGCTTCCCACTGGGGGCCTCTGGTTGGCCGACGCAAGGACAGGATGTTGACCCAGATGGGCCCCCCTAGGCCTGATCCAGCAGCTTAGGCTCTCCTCATGTTCTTCCCCAAAGCCCCTCCTTGGATCATGGCCATTTGGCAGGTTTCCCCTCCCTGCTCTGAGCCTTCTTAACAAGAGAAGAAAGCAAGCCCAGCCACCTGTCAGCGCCAAAATTGGGCGATGAAAAGCAGCCACTTTGGGAGAGTCGCTACAGAAGACGCCGCAGCCTGCGGCGCTCTTGTCTTCTTGCCACTTGTTTCTAATTGCACGCACGTTAAGATGCCGCTTAGAGAGAGCGGGGGCACTCCCCCCCCAGCCCCTCCTCGCCCGCCTGCGTCCCTCAAAACAAGAGGCACGCAGATGAAGCGATCAGGAGTGAGGATGCTCGCAGGCACCAATCTGTTACCCCACCTCCCAGGTTCCAGATGAAGAAAACTACCGTATTTTTCGCCCTATAAGACGCACCAGACCACAAGACGCACCTAGTTTTTGGAGGAGGAAAACAAGAAAAAAAAATATTCTGAATCCCAGAAGCCAGAACAGCAAGAGGGATCGTTGCGCAGTGAAAGCAGCAATCCCTCTTGCTGTTCTGGCTTCTGGGATAGCTGCACAGCCTGCATTCGCTCCATAAGACGCACACACATTTCCCCTTACTTTTTAGGAGGGAAAAAGTGAGTCTTATAGAGCAAAAAATACGGTAAATATAGACACTTGGGACGTCTTCGTTTTTGCCTTTTGCTTCTTCGACCTGTGTGCAAAGGGCAAAATCTGAGGGTGCGTCGTAGCCTCTCCTAAGCGATCCTAGTCAGAAATGCCCCTCCCCACTTTTACCTCCCTTCCCCCCTCCCGGGGCCAAGCAATCCCTCAGCAAGGACGCGTTATTGGCGAAATGGGTCTTCTGGCCTTGTTTCAAAACTCGCCGCAGACCACTCTATCATATTACTTTTAAAAAGTAACTCGGTAATCAATTTGACTCCAGGGCTCGAGGCAAAGGGATAATGCTTAATGGCTCAAACTCGATCTATATTAATCATAGCACTTTCCCCACCAAAGTCCGGCTTCCCGACTTAGGGTTGGTGAGCAACAAACAGCGGAGTGCGCGTTTGTGTGAGAGAGATGTACAGTGGTACCCCGCAAGACGAACGCCTCGGAAGACAAAAAACTCGCTAGACGAAAGAGTTTTTCGTTTTCTTAGCCGCTTCGCAAGACGCATTTCCCTATGGGCTTGCTTTGCAAGACGAAGCTTGCCCCTCAAGCTCCGTGGATAGTGGGGAAGCGCAGCGCGCCTTCCCCTCTGTCCCCGGACCTGTTCTGAAGGCTGGCGGCAGGGAGAAGATCACTTCTCCCCGTTGCCAGTCCCGCAATCTCCGGGGACAGCGGGGAAGCGCAGCGCGTCTTCCCCACTGTCCCCGGACCT